>JAPTHA010165376.1:0-18053 GCA_029814585.1 Gymnapogon annona | reverse complement strand
TTGGAGACCAAGAGATTGTTGTAAATAGGAGACAAGTTAAATCTTAAACCTCCTTCTCTATTTAATGAAGGAGAGAAATTTTTAATAAAAATAGCCTCCTAAACTCCTCTCTCAAACCATCTCTTCTCTGCGCCTAAGATTTTAACCTGATCTATTTCAAAGGAGTGGTTTGATTCTTTGGTGTGTGCATATACTGCACTTTTGTTATCGTTATTTTTCCATTTGTGTTGATAAATTCTTTTTTTCAATGTTGTTTAGTTTCTCCCATGTAATGTTCCTTACACTCACTTTCCTGGCAACGATTGGAATAAATCACATTGCTTTTTTTGGAGTTGGGGACCTTGTCTTTGGGATGCACTAAGTTTTGTCTCAGTGTGTTAACTGGTTTGAAGTATACCGGGATGTCGTGTTGTAAAAAAATCCTTTGAACTTTCTCAGAGATGCCGGCTGTGTACGGGACACAGACACCTCCCCTCCTCTTTTCGTTTTGTGGGTTAGATTTATCACTGTTGGTTTTGGATTTCCTAACTTTGTTAAAGGCCCATTTTGGATAACTACAACCTGACAGCGCCCTCTCAATGTGTCTCACCTCTCTCATTTTGGACTCAGTGTTGGTGGAGATTTGGCCGGCTCTGTGTTCCAATGTTCTAATCACACTTAGCTTGTGTTGCAGTGGGTGGTTGGAGGTGAAATGTAGGTACTGATCTGTGTGTGTTGGTTTTCTGTAGACTTCAACCTTAAGGGTTCTGTCTTGATCTAAGATGACCTTGCAGTCCAAAAAGGCCAGTGCATTGTCCTTTGTGTCTTCCCTAGTGAATTTGATGCTCTGGTCTAAGCCGTTGATGTGTTCTGTGAATCCATCAACTTCCTTTGTTTTGATTTTAACAAATGTGTCATCCACGTACCTAAACCAGTGGCTTGGTGGAACACCTTTGTATGAGGACAATGCATATTTTTCAATGACGATGAATGGATTTTTCCTGTACGACTGACAGCCGTCACAAGCATCTTAAACTAAACTGGCATTAACACTCATTTGAAAGTCTAAATAATAACAAAACCAGTTCAGCAACAATGACTCCTTCTTTTCATCACTTATCAATATCAGTTGATGGCTATGAGTTTTGTTTCATGTTCCTCTCACAGCTGCAGAATAAATGTAGATGTAGACTTTTGGACCTGAGTGTGCATTAGTTTCAACCCACACTCTGTGTATTTATGTAAATACTGTACATGTTCTCCATCCACTCTGTACAGGAGCTCGTGCTCGTACGCTGGTCAATGTGCATTCAGACAAACTACTGAGGTTTTCCAGAGTGAACTCCACACATCAATTATTCAGTTCGATCACCTACCCTCCTTGCTTTCTCCATCTTATCCGTCTTTCTGCTAAAGAACGACCTGTTCTGCCGTACAGGCAGGCACAGCCTGGGAGGAGGGGGTAGTAGCCCTGTAGATAGCCTGACTGGAGCCAGAAAAGGACTGGAACAGGAGTATTCATTAAAGTCGCCCCAAGAGCACAGGCAGAGGAGAGGATAACAAGACCCTAGGGTGGCTGGTGTGGGCCCTCACTCCTCAAAAACCATAAATGTATTCCCCTTCATCCAGACAAATCCACAGTCTACTGTGTCAGCAAAAATACACACTCGCATCCACTGTTGCTTGAACACAGACTCTTCACTTTTTTTTTTTTGTTACCTTTCAATTTGTTCACTTCAACCATAGAACAGGGAGAACAAATTAGATCTCAGCCTCTTAGTGTTGAGATCAACAACCTGAACGACGGTGATAAAATAATACATTAATAAAACATACGATAGGAGAAGACAAAAAGTTTTGCAGACGGGTGAAAAAAAGCAGTTGGGCATGCATTAAAAAGTCCAACACCATACTTTCCAAATGCTAAAAAAAGCTACAAAAACCTACAGTGGGCAGAAATTCTGGAATTTCCCCGAGTGGAACAATAAAGGTATATCTAATCTAATCTAAATCATGGCAGGAAAACTGGCCACCCCCGACCTCCCATCCCACCCCTCTGTCTGCAGCTCTCTCATCTCTGTCCTAAACAAAGAATGAGGATAAAGGTCATAAAGCTGTTTGGGTGATAAGCCATGTGAGATCTGATGGATTTTTGAAAGGAATTGATCGCCTGTCTTTATATGTCCTCTGAAAAGGCCAGCGATTGGCCAAACTCTCCCATCTCATGCCAGATTAGATTCCACAAAAATCACTGCCCACTAAACCTTTAAGCTCAGCCTTGCCTTGTTTTGCGTACCTTTGCTCTATTTCTTGTCTCTGAGCAATGCATAACTTTACTGTTGTTGCGCTGTGATGTCATTATTTGTAAATAATGAGTGCACATTCTCGACCACATCCGCCCAAATACATCAGTGGTCAGAGTTGCGAGAGAACCGCAGCGTACACTAAAATGCATGTCATCCCCGCTTTAAATATACTACTCCTGAAATTTTAAGCGAGAAATAATGAATATGAAAGTTTTTTTAACGCACCTCCTACTGTCAGAACTCATTAGCTCAGGTGGCAGGGCTTCCTTTTTCTTGTTGAGTCTTCTCAAAGCATAGCAGAACACATTGTTTGATGATGGCAAGTAGCAAATAAAAAGTAAGACAATACAATCAAAGTGTTTTGTTCTTCAACAAACTGTTGCTGCTGCACTTCAGAAGTGTGCTGAAATAGCCAGGGAAAAAAAGAATAATCCTGCAGGCAATATGTTCAACAACACCCAAAAGATATTCCATATTTAATGTGTTCATTTATCCATCTTTTGACTACTGAGTATCTAATAACTTTACCTCCATGTATCGAGCAGAGGGGCAGAGAAGCCTTTAAAAGAGCTATAACCCAGCGAATGAGTCCTTGGGGATTCTGCTCTGACTGACGTATGTGTCTCTTGGGCTTCCGAGCTGTGCCTGCACAGGGTTGTTGTTCTCCCCTGTCTGCCTGCCTGGCCTGTTGGGCCTCATAGAGCAGCTTTCCAAAAAGACCCCAAGCGATGCTGAATTCAGCCAGGCTGTGCAGTAAGCTGAAATTAAAGCTGTTTCACTGCGGTTAGTTAAATAGTTGGACAGTGAGAGCATGGGGTGGCCCCAAGTCAAGGCTAAGGCTGTCTGGGCTAGAGAGTGGAAATATCAAAAAAGGGATGAGGGGTGGGGAGGGGATGGGGAGGGAACATGCAAAATAAAGTATTAGAGGAAACTCTCATAGTGACCTGGTTACGAGAAGAGAAAGCAAGGAAAAGTATGTGGGTGAAATCTCAAGTGCTGAAAATCTATTAGGTTTACTGTCAGTGCTCCTTAGCTCGCACAGTGGGAAGGAATGCATTACATAATGATAAGATATTCACTCAGCAAGACGTACACTCGGGGAGTTTAAGCGTGTTCCTCTTTCCACTAAATGTGGATGGTGAAGGAAAACTGCAAGTAGCGAGGTATCAGTTGATGTTGGTTTTAAAGAAACAGACCCTCGCCTCAGTGTTCCTCAGTCACATTATGAAACCCATTAAACACTTCAAATGTGTTGGAACAGTTGCGTTTTTCTTTTCGGATTTAAAAATAGTTTTTTTTAGTAACAATGCTGATCATGTGGTTGTTAGATGGCTGGTGGCTACACTTCAGCAACAGACTTGGAAGTGTTTATTGAATTATATAACTGTTTGGCATAAATCTAGGCTAAGGAGCAAGGGGTGGAACTACAAGGTCCCTCTACCCCCCATGACTCTCTGGATCTCACCACAAGTCCGGCCCACATTCTTCAGGCTCTGTTCACTCTGTTTTAAGGAGATCTGTGTGCTTTTCAACAGCCATAATCTGAAAGGGACTTGATCCAAAATGCGTCAAATCACACTGAACTTGTCGGCTGCAAGTTTCCTGACAGACGATTTCATATCTGGGCCTGGGTCTGTCAGGCCATCATCATGCATGATAGTAATGACAATATTGCCTTTGCTTTTATTTTCTATTTTTATGCCTGTTGGACGCTGCACAAGAGAAACATTTTCTCTAATGTTTCCAGGCTACAGTGAATTGGCCATACATAATGACTGGAATGGCGGAGAGTAAATTCCCAAGCCAAGTTCCTTTAAATCTACAGGGGGTTCATGCAGCGTATGGACCAGTCTTCCAGGAGGAACAGGAGCCAAGACATCTGTGTGACTAGCAGGGACTGATCCCTTCTACCAGAACACTGGGAATAGGAAAACCAGGATTAATTGGTCACATTGCTTATCACAGGGATAAATTGTCAGCACAGTACACCTCCTGTTTTAGTGCATTCTGTAAACTGCTTTGTGGAAAATTAACAGTGTAATTTTATGAATGCATCCTGATTAGCATCTACTGTTGGATGAACACACACACTTGCATATATACATATATATATATTCTTTTTCATTAGAACTCTTTTCTCCACAATTTGTGAGACAAAGTAGAGCAAAAGAAACAGTGAAAATTTATCTTTTCCAACAGTAATCTACTCTGTGCGAAGATTTTCATTATCCACTATCCACTGTGCTATGCAGTGGGGTCTCTATGCCCAGTTAAGAGTCCCGCTAGCCTGAGGGTAAAAGGATGGTGATGGGATGACGGGAGAGCTTGGCTTAACTATTTCACTGCATTGTATTGTACACTCTTGCAATAATGCTGTAAAAAGGGAACATTATTTCATCACTGCATGATTAGGATATCCAACATGCTTGTAATTTGACTTTGTTGAATCAAAAATGTTGCCAAGGAGGGGGATGACTTTTAGAAGATGCGGCTTGAAACTATGACATCAAGCAAAACCGGGCTAATAAAGAAGGAAAGCTTGTCTTAGGTGGCGTATGTCAGTCAGCGCTGACGTTGATTTGATATTTGCATGCAAAATATCTACATCACAGCGTGGAGTACACCCGCGCTGGAGCCTATGTTTGTGGCAACATGAAGGAGCGCACAGGAACGAAACCTTGTGTTCTCAAATATGTGACCTCCTGTGTCCTAGAATGTTGCCTCCACCCAACCACACCCCCCACCCCCAGTACACACACACACACACACACAAACACACACGTATTCCACCCTAGACAGACCAGGTTGCCAGAGCTACACAAACTCCCACCCATTAGCGGCAGGATTCCAGGATAACCATGGCAACCAGTCTCTCACCCCCGGGGAGACGAGCAGTAGAACTGAAAGGCTCCATTCAATTTCCACATCCCAGAACAGCGCACACAAAATGACACACATGCACACTTTTCACACACTCACTGACAAACACACACTCGCATAAACACACAGATTCACGCACGCGCATACACACACACACACACAGACATGGACATGTCCAATGCAACCCACTTGCTCTAACAGCCTCGCAGTCACTCCAGCCTTCCCTGCCTGCCTCCACTGGGGTGAGTGGGAGCTTGTTAGAGAGACCGCACACTACATCCTCTCACCCACGGTCCTCAACTGCACATACACAGCACACCAGTGAAACATTAATTACACCTCACTCATTGTGATAAGACACACTTTAAGGGGAAGTCGACAGATGCTTTCTTTTATGTACAAAGATTATCTTTCCCTCCGCCCAGAGGCACGAAGCATCTTATCAGCCACAAAGCGCTGTACTAGGTCACACCGTCAGGCTGAATGCATCCACACTGACAATATGGAATGTGCATTCTTGTCTCCGGCTGGTGTGATACCACATGGCAAATACAGAGATGTGTGATTTGTAACATGTAGAGTAATTTTTTTGACACCTCTACTGTATCCCTTCCGTGCGCGGACATAAAAGCAAAGGTTGGAGATGTTTTGTCAGATACAAGAAGATAAGCGAGCCTATATAATAAAACTGGGATTTGCATTTGCAGTATCCTTTTAGTGGCTAATAAGGATGTAGTTATGATAGCTGTTGAAACTCCCCTCTCACTTGAGGGAGCTCAGCATGCTCCCCAGGTCTTCTCAGTCTCACAGAGTAGAATGTACTCACTGGGTTTAACCAAGAGAAGAAAGAAAAGGTTAATGACGCACAGTGGGAACTCAGCCTCAAAGTAGCACATACAATATTACAGGAAATAGAAAAGAGAGGCATAGGATGGACAAAGAATGGGTAGACTCGAGAGGATGACGATGATGAGCCCCTGAGAGAGAGAAAAATGAAGCAGAAGAATGAAAGATGCAGGGTGAAAGAGAGAGTTATAGAATTATAAGTGCGCTTCAAGACACAGAGTGTTGATTATCTTGTTTTCACATTAGAGCCCACACAGGCCATTACGCGAGCCCAGCCTGAATCAATTTGAAAATTATCTATTCAAGATAAACCTGAGTGGCAGGCAGACGGCGTGCAGACTTTAACCAACCTGGGCCCAGTTGTGTTTTTTTTGTTACCGTGGTGATAGTCTGGAGGTGAAGATGTGCAGGGGTGAAGTGTCTGGCGTGGATAGAAGGACAGGTGGGAAGATTCACACAAGTTAGGTCAGCGAATGTTATACAAGGGCGTGGTGCTGTTTTTGATACAATATTCGTGAGAGAGAGAGAGAGAGAGAGAGAGAGAGAGAGAGAGAGAGAGAGAGAGAGAGGAAGGGAAAGAAATGTGGAACAAGGGAGGGATGGAGGAACAGTGGAGTCAGGCTGGCACTAATGACGGGTGCGCCCAGGGCCACACAAATACAGCTGTCTCCCCTCCCAACTTCAGCAATGTCAGATCAGCATAATAAAAGCCAGTGTGTTGGTCTGCACTCACAGGAACAGCTGGGTGGCTCTGTGAGAAAAAAAACAAATAGCAAACAATGGAGAACTCTGCATCGCCATCCTATCATCCTGTCTCAATCTTGTAGAGATTCTCGAATGAATCCAACCAGTGCTCACGGAGAGTGTCGTAGCGGTGGACACTTAAACCTCTGGCAGCCTCAGCCTTGGACAAATCACTTTGCTTTCATCGAGTTTCCAGAGGCTGACGTCAGACCGTGTCCAGAGCGCACTGAGTCACACATATTCCAACTCTGCCCACCGCCTCGTCTTTTGTGTTCGTGTCTTTAGCAGCGCATTGAAGAGGATGTACGTATACACACTGCATGATGTCAGATGTTCAACCTCACCTCACACCCAGAGTCCCTTATCGCTGATATCATACAGCCTGGGTTTATAGGACTTAACCCTAAATACACTGGTCGATAAACTGCAGGTCGAAGGCACTGTCTGTGAGGAACTTGATCTGTACATATTATTTGCACTTTTATTTGATGGGCCTTCATGTAGGAGGATATCTGTCTGTCTGACTCACTCCTTGTCTGTCTGACCACCCCCTCCTTCGAGCCTGCCAGCACTCTCTTTGTGTTTCTTACCGTCTCTTTCTCGCCAGTGTTTGTCTTAATCATTGCTGAGGTGATGTGGGCCGGCCAGAGCCAATGAATAATATGATTAGAACGGGCTGGGGAGCAAAGTCTCTGCTCTGATCAGTCCAGTCATCTGGGGATTTCAGTCACAGTTGTCGGAGATCTCCAGGTGTAAAATGGCTGCAAATAAGATCATCAGACATGTTACTTACGGGGTATGAGCCTTAACTCTGTTTAACCTGGTTTTAAAGACGTGCGCTGGTTTTTGTCTGCGTGCACAGCCAGAAGGAATGGGGCGGTCAGGCAGGACCTTTATGGAGGTTTAAAGTGCACGCGGGTGCACATACAGACATATTTAAGTGTGGATAGTGTGTGTGTGTTTTTCAGCCCTCCAGAGGATCCGCAAATGACTGAAGCATTGGATCAGGTAAGCCGGGGCGATACTCTCCAGCATGTGCAGCACTTGGCCCCAAGGGATTTTGGGTTCTGTGTCTTCTTAGACCGCTGGGGGGGTGGGAGGTGAGAAGAGGAATGGAGTGGCTCTTGTCAGGAAAAGATGAAGAAGGTTTAGACATGACAGGCGTGTCATTAATCACAAGATTCTCCAGGCAGTGTTCGTGGATCTACCTGTTCTCACTAGAACAAACCAAAGGGATAGAATGGACTAGTCATGGGAATAGGAAGACAGAGAGAGTGTGTGTGTGTGTGTGTGTATATGTGTGTGTGTTTAATTCTGTGTTTCTTCTGTGGCTTCATTATTGCCCTATTCCCTATTCTTTCTGTCGTTCCTGGCTCTGGCTGTGTACCATCAGCCCCTCTGGCAGATACATCCATGACAGGTACAGAGATAGAAAAGCACTCTGTAGGAAGCAAATCTGTCACTGTGCTAACTAAAACATGTCAGTGGTAGTGCTGTGTGTCTAAGTGCACGCGTGTGGATGCCTGTGCAATACAGAGAGCTGATTTGAATCCAAGGCTGCCACACCGAAGAGTTTATTTCCTTTCCTTAGAAAAGGAAGTCAAAAGGAAGGAGCTTTGAAAGAGCTGGAACAGCCGGTGTATGTGCAAAGTAGGGGGTTTGGGAGAAAGGGAGAGAAACCAAGGCATGGCTAAACTATAAGACAGGGTGAAATGTGTGTGTATGTGCGAGAGTGTGTGTGTGTGTAGTCATGGCCTCAGGGGAGCAAGCTCCTCTCTCTGGACTAGATTGAGCCCACCTGAGTCTCTCTCCCATCCCTCCAGCTGTTTCTCTCTCTACCTCCAAACCTTCCCCCATTACCCTCATTTCCATCCTCCAAATTCACTGACTCCCAATCTCTGTTTGCACCTACAAATACGCCATCGCTGCTGCTGCTGCTCTGGAGAGGAGTCCATTTTAACCGGGCTCCTGTATTTGTGAAGTTGTGTAATGTTTGTATTTTCACCTGCAAACCGCAATATTGATCTGAATTGTGGATAACCATGCCGCAAAAATAAAACTTGAGCTGCCGCATAGATATTCCATGACCTGCAGTGCTTTGTACTGACGACTGTATCCCAGTGTTTTCTAGTGAAACTACTCCAGCTTTTAGACTCCACCACAGGCGCAGCAGTATGAATTCCCATATAAGGTAGGAGGACCCTTCCTAACCTCCTCCTTCACTCTCTCTTCTCTACCCAGTCATTCCTTTATTGTAATCATTTTACACTGAAAGCTCAGTCTTTGCCTTCCTGTTGAGAAAAATACACACACACACACACACACACACGCCAGTGGTACTTTTACACAGAGTACCGTTGATATTAAGTTGTGTGCGTATCATATATCTCGTCGTATCTGGACAGCTGTGATGCTGCTGTTTTGGTGGTATCTTCTGTAACCTCCTAGATATGACAGAATATTTTACGAGTGCTTAAAATCAAGCCTCGAAAGTCCAATGGGAGGATGAATAGAGCGTGAAGCACAGTGGGAGAAGGGAGATGGATTGGGGGATGAAGATAGTGAGGATGATGATAGAAAACACAAACAAAGCTGATAAAATTCTAGGCAGAGGAAGTGTCGTTCTCAGCCAATCCCCAGCGGACTCCCAGTATCCCACTCTTCCCCTGCTGCAGGATGTGTCCTCGTGTGGGAATACGTAAGGAATGTGGCCCGTTTTGTTTAGTGTGTGATAGGCTTCTGCTTGGCGGTCACTTGTGTGTGTCTGTAAGCTTACGTGTGACAAGCTCCAGGCCTGGCAGAGGCTGATCAGAGCAACACTGAACAGCCCTTTCTGGTTAAGACCCTCCTAGGAAAACAATGACTGTTGAAAGGGCTGCTATCTTTCAGAGCCCCTCCTCGTCCGATGGAGCTCTCACTGTTTCATATACACAGACAGCAGGAACTGGCAAATCATCTACATCTAGAAGTTTCTATCAATCAGAGCAGTATCTCACTGTGTATTTTATTATTTTTATATATATATACATACATACATACATATTATACTGTAAGTTTCTGGATATTAAATTACATTTTTACAGGGGTTTCTTTTGCAGTTAGTGGCAATTTGTACCTTGGAGAGATTGTGTTGGTAAAATAGACTATACTAATAAAAGTGGATTAGATTGACCATTATTTTTTTCTACCTTACAGACACTCAAAATACTTTACAATTCAACAGTGACATCTTCATTCTATAAAAACCTTTTATTTATTTTAATGTAGCACGGTATGTGAGCTGCAGCCAATTCACTACGTTTTTATTAATTCAAAAATGTACATTTGCATGACAGCTTCAATCACCTGCTTCATGATGTTTTGTGGAGGATTTATTCCCTCACGACAACCTGTTGTTCTCTTTCCTCAAGGCATGTTAACAAAAGTAAAACTCTTGAAGGACCTTTAAATAGTCTCTCTAAAACTGTGCGAGCCTACCATGGCCTTTTACGCAACAAAATGTCTACAAACGAGAGAGTGTTTCAGCTTGAGGCTACATCCCACACTTGGCGTGTTACCTTGTCGAGCAATATAGGTACATGATTTCTTTATGAACGCTAACAGGGCAAGGAAAAACATTCAAATTTGAGTAGACAGAAAACAAGGCAAGGTGAGGTTTATTGAAGAATCTGTGACAGTATGGTTGCTTTGTGTAGCCCTCGCAGTGGCGGAACAAATAATCCATTTAAGATTAAGCATCTTTCTTTAAAACACAGTGATATAAGTACAATTTAGTTGTTAGGACGCCGAGTGCCCTGAAATGGTTCAATCACTAACCACACTGATTCAGATTCAGTATCCCGATTCTCCGATTAATGGAGAACAAAGGCCATCTTAAACATTTGGCACTAATGGATACACTTAGAAAAGTAAAATGTGATTGTGTGAAGCTGGGTAAACAAGCCTGCTAATCTTTGTGAGGGACGCGCTGACAGTACTTTGAGACTGTTTTGGTGTAACGTACAGAATGCCAGGTACAAAGACCAGGAGGTTATTTCATTTAACATACAATACAGTAGAACATTTTGTGTGATTCATTCACTCAGTTAAAAAAACAAAACAAAAAAAAAACAGCCACGTCTTTGGTTCATTGATGCAAAAATACTGTGAATCAGCAGAATAGGCAAAAAAAAAAGAGAAAGGAAAGCTGTATAGAACTATATCCTGTGAATCCTTTGTGACGCGTTTCAAAACGGTCAGATATGTTTCCCTTGCTGAACTTCTGAAAGAATCCCTGCTGTTCAGAGGCAACAATTTCTCTATTATTAATGACAAGTTTGGTGCAAGCTTTTTGTAATGTCACCTCAATAACCAGAAGAATATTTCACTCTGACAAGAAATGTCAAGCTGAACGGATCCACAGCAAAATTAGGCAAGTGATGTGGGAGTATGCCAAAAAAAAAAAAAAAACGGCAAATGTATACATGTTGCATTGCATGGTTGGACACTGCTTTGAAAATACTAATTGTACAATAAAGGAGAAAGCAAATGTGTCATCATAACTTGTTGCCAAGAACAAGAAGACTGACAGACACTGTAACGAGTGCTTTTACAAGACAGACGTGACCTTCTTTTAAAAGTCTTACCTGCACTGCTTTGATTTCAGTAAGAACTAGCAGTAGTGATTCAGAGCCCAGAGGTGGGAGAAAATATGCAGTATGTTGTCGCCGCTTGGGCGGAAACAGCCGTGTTTCTAAGTTCTTTAGACTCATTCGCACCGAAACACTGGAGTTTCACTGCAAAGGCAAAGCTGGCCTCGGCGACTGACGATATGTGCGACGGTAAAATCATGAGCTACACACAACTAGCTGACAAGTGGCCTCGCTATCGAGATGTTTCCTCAAACATCTGCATCGCAGACTGGACAGACAAAAACGATATGTGTCCTGTGGAGTCTTAGAACGGAAGTCTGAGGTGTACATTCAGAGTATTCATAGGCGTTGTTGTTGTTCTGGGCCTGCTGGGACGTGTGAACTCTGCCTTGGTGTCTGAACAAACGAGGCGACACCGCGGTCAGTCACACAGGAAACTGAGAAGGCAGACGATCTCACATCCTGCCTGAGCTCTGGGAGAAACACTTCCTCCTATAAAAGCGGCGAGAGCACAAGCGCTGTATATATCTGGTCGCGAAGGCAGTGGTGTAGTGCTAAAAAAGATGAGATATTGTATGTCAGGCCAAAATCGTGAGCCCGACAGTGGCAGATGTGCACCCATATGTCTCTGCTCTGACAGAAAGAATGCTCACAATCACAATGATCTTTGGAGGGAAATTACATTCACAAAAATTTCAAGTGACGAAAAACAGAACCAAACCGAAGCAAAATGAAAGTAACGTGATCGGTCTGAGTCCCCTTCGGCGAGTTGAAACACAAGTGGGGCGTCAAATCAAATATTACGGACACTGGTAATGGCTGTGAATTAACCCTGACGCCCAAAAGACCACTCGCCATTAGGCATCCACAGTTCACCACTGTTGTGGTCCTGCGGAACACTTCAAGGCAGTTTTCAATGTAGGTTTTTTTTTTGTAGAGGCAAACACATTTCTCATTTGTGGTAACCTCGAAAATCCCCTGCCATTACCAAAAGATGTTATAGTGTGCGTCTTGAGCTCACCTTCAAAATGGCAATGAAACAGATGACGCAGAACAGTCGCATTGATGCATTAATGGAACACTCTGTCGCTAATATAACCGAAACCATCTTCCCACTCTTATTATCTGCTGAAAAGTATCACATAGACGTCTCACGTAAAGTCTGAAAGCCCAGACATCACTCATCGACAAAACCTTGACATTCTTTTGCAGCGCCACAATCATGGCTGTGGAGCTCAGCAGCCTTTCATAATACAGTCCCCATTTGTTCACTTCAGTCTGTGTCTGTGCGTCTGCCCAGAGCAGCCAGCCCCCTGGTTACCATCAGGGCTTCTTGGCTGCCGTTTTGGCTTTCCCGTTGGGTCCTGTTTTGATCTGGGTCATCTCCACATCTGTCAGGGCGTCAGGGGGAAGGCACGAGCGCATGCGTTCAATGGTCTTCTGGTAAGCTGCCCTCTCCTGCTCCAGAGAGCGAATCATATGCTTCATTTTGCTCTCCCGAGAAAGGAAGTTATCCACGCTCGTCTCCAGCGTCTGAATCTTTTGCCGTGCAGCCTGGTAAACACAGACACACAGTCATCTTAGTGCTACGGGTCCACATGTCCACTACTGAAAGGTACAGTAGACGTGTGGACGGAGTGGAAACAAAAGCAGACAGGCTACAAAGTCGGAGAAGTTACAGAGAGCTCAACACCGGGATAACTTTATACACAATTCGTGGCACAAAATCACACCAGTGCTGAGTTACATTACAGAGTGAAGAAGATGCTAGACCTTACTCTCTCTCCAGACTCAAGTTTTTAAATGTTCCATTCAAAACAATAGTGGATTCGGGTTTAAAAAATACTTATAAGCTCTTTTCAAAACAGCAGCAACAGCAATTTGTAGAAAGCGCATCTCTCTATCCCTTTGTCTGCAGTTCCAACTGTTTCTAATGTCTCAGTGACATCTATTGGTAGTTAGAGGCACTGCAACCACTAACTAGGCTTTCACCAACCAATCCATCATCAACAGCCACATATTACATATGAACTTCCTCCCAGATGCACGAGTCTGCAGACAGTTACTTCATGCTGAAATTATGATTACAAAAATAATACACCACGACTTTCCATACCCTAAACCACGTGTTGTGGCGTGTGGAGATAATTTTGGGTTTTTTTGTCTTGCTCACCTGAAGTTTTTCCAGCAAGTCCATGTTCTGTTTCTTCAACTGTGCATTTGTCTTATCTAGTTTGTCTAGTCGCTCAGAGTCATCAGGCAGCGGTCCAGCCTCTAACATCTCATCCTGCAGCACGTGGTACTCCACCTCATACGCGTGCAGCTGTTTGGAGATGTCCATCTCCATTACCTGCCAACGCACGACATGCACAATGTGACTGCATAAATACATACTGCATGTGTTAACCAAAAGAACAATACACTGTGGGGTCATACTGTAACACCAACCTCTACATCTGAGCTATTTATTGTTAAACTGATTAGCAGGATAAAATGTGATGGATGGATCATAAACCTGGGTAGTGCGAGCGTCCTTTTGGAGTTAATATATCGAAAGGTAAAAAAAAAAAGGGATATTTAACAAATAAAATAATAAACAGTCATTTTAGTTAATTATTCGATAACTAATGAGCCTAAATCAAACAGAATTTTTAAGTGTGATAAAAAAAAAAAAAATCACACATAAAAGCAATAAACCTACAATGAAAGAATAATGGACAATTCATGTTATTATTTCAGCATATAAAGACATTCAACGTGGCAATATCAGTATAATAAAAAAAAGTCACCACACATAATTTGTGCATTATGTTTACATGGATCATGTATGATTAGTGTATTTGTAAAAGTCTGAACCCACTCTGTACCTTTGCAATCGTCTGCTCCATCTGTGCCTGAGTGAGACTGGGCAGTGTAATTTTCAGATAATCCACAATGCTCTCAAAGCTGTCACACTCCACTATCTGCCCCTCATGGCTACTCAGGAGACACAAGGCCACTTTAAAGATGACTTCAGTTCCCTGGACAAATACGAAATCTGACCAAAACAAGCAATGAATGCCTTAAGCTGTAATATTAGGAAGTCATCAAATGTTATTTTCCTGAAAATAGCTTTATGCAAATAAGTATTTATGGGAAAATCACTGGTATGAAAATGTACCAAATATGCGGGAAACAAAGCCGAGGGGGTACTGTGAGGCGAAGAGGGTGAGGAACCACGGCGCTGCGTAGAGGCTTGGGCAGATCTCGTGCTCCTCAAAGTGATTGTACAACTCGCGGTGGTAGTCGTGCAACAGTCTGGACAGCTGGTACATCTGGATCTGGGATGACACGAACAGTGTACAAAGACACATAAAGAGACAGTGAGACACGGGTCATAACACGCACACAAAGCAAACTGGTAGATCTGGATCTGCAGGAAACCAAGGACAAACTTAGCGTTACTTGTCAGCACATTCGCCAATAGCCACGCAGGGAGACACTCAAGTACCAGTGTTGTCTTAGAGAATTGCCCGGACACCCATCACACCCAAGGATTCCATCAAATGTGCACCATCTGTTACAATAACTCAAACACAATGAAGTGACCCTGACAAGTGCCTCGGTGAAGTGCACAGCAGACAGAAAAGAGAAGCAGAAGTCAACACCAGCTCAAATAAGACTGTTATCGCTCTCACAATTTCCTGACAGTTAAAAGAAGACGAGCGTTACCTTTACCGCCTGGTATTACAGCAACTACACAGAGAAAACTCAGGCTGATTCCTCTTGTCGTTGAGAACGTTGGGTTAATAGTTAAAACGTAAATGCAGCAGAAAGAGAGACCCAAGAGGGGAAGTACTGGGCTAAAAGGTTAACTCGTATAGATTAAACATTACCACACCTGCTGATGCTTGTACCCTACTGATATGTAACCCTCGCCAAACAGAGCAGACATACGTACATACAGGTGTGGTTCGGACAAGAGGTGGAAGGAAACACTCGGCCGATGTTTGTTTTAACTAATAACTGGCAGAAGTGAGGAGTAAGAGAGGCAGCGAAAAACTAAACACAGGTCCCAAGTTCAATGCCTTTGTCATTTATTTATTTATTTGAAAAGGGACAATGCACATTTTAATCACCATTATATCATGTGCATGTGCCTGAATTGGCTAAATTGAGCTACTTTTTAATCCGTAGTTCCTTTGGCGGATGTTAAAGCCGAGTCAGGAAATAAATTCAAGCGGCAGCTTCTGACAGGGTGTAAATATTTGGATGATTAGAATTGGTGGTGTGACTTAGTGCAGTCGACGCATGTGTGAACTGCGCTGGGGAAGTTGCAAACGAAGAGGGAAGGTTGATGAAAACTACTACAGTCTCTCTTACACCAGAGGCAGAAGCAAAAGTTCAAAGCTCAGAATCAACATAATGGCTTTAAATTTCAATTTCTCCCCATTGTTTGATGGTTTCATTTCACAAGGGTATTTTTTACCCTTAGCCAAACTTCACCTTTCTCATTATGATCTATTACACACCCTCCCTTGACTATTCATTGCAAGGGTTGTCATATACAGAACCATCCCAGAACTGCTGGAGACTGATCAGTTATCATTTCTATAATAGGTTGATTTAATCAGAACATCCTTTATTGTTATTATACAATGTACAACAAGATTAGCGAGTATCTCCTTTTACAACTGATATACAGTGGAAAAATACGTAGTGTAAAATAAAATAGAACAGTGCAAATTCTTTATGTACCTAGGGGATAAAAATATACATATATTTATGTCTTTAAAAGTGTGGAATAAGTCGACCAATGTATTGCACAGAATATGAGAAGGATAAAAAAAAAAAGAGAATGTACATAGTGTGAATGTAATGTGTAAACACAGTCAGGAAATCCCACAGTGGTTTATCCACCCATTGATGTACTGACCTGCAGTGACACCATGTCAGGCCTGTATTGACGTCTGATTCCCAGGTCATACATGAAGAACTTCAGCATGTCAAAGGCCTGTTCTTCACTCATGTGGAGCAGTAACACTCCGGCCACAAAGCTGATACCCTGGCAGTAGCCCACCTGAACGGCACAAAACACACACCATCCATTTACTGCAAGGCTATTACAGCCTACAGTGGTGCATTATGGGGAATGGAAAGGCGTCTTGCATGCAGTCGACAAGATTACATTAAGTACCTCTGTGTCCAGCAGAGAGTAGGCTTTCAGAAGGTTGTAAAGGGAGAGCTGTCCTGCACCGAGCTGGGCTGAGAAATACTGGTGGGTGGGGAAGGTCCGGCCTGAGGAGCAAGAAATAATGTTTGCATCCGTGCGTTCACCCATCGATAGACGGCGTCCATGAAAATCTGATATTATCAGCTATGAAGTTTCTTCTCAGGGGTCCTAGGACTGTATTATTACACACCTAGGTCCACCAGGATGGCGTGTTGCTGTGCGGTGAGCTGCTTCAGCAGGTCATGGTAGGACAAATCTGGGGCTTGCTGGCGCTGGGGCAGTCTGTGGCGCAGCCGGTGCTGATGGGAGAGGAGCAACCAGATCTCCCCACGCCTGCTCTTGGGAAGTCCTGCACGTAAATATTACATATATAGCACTGAAACCATATGACGCCTTGATGAGGTCATGGAAAAATGGTTTAAATATTTGGCCACTGACAGTTGATAGTTCAGCCAGTTGGCGATTACTGTTTGCGATAAGCGGCAGAAAAATACAGTGTGAAAACGAATGCACAAGAATAATATGAAGAAATGGAACTAATGCAGAGACAGAGACTAGTGATGAGAGAGGCATGAACTGCAGATGCAGAGTTGATGTGCGGTCTTCTCTTATGATGTGACATCTGTTCTGAACTGAATGTGAACAGGCACTGTATTCTGTCTCTTCATCTATGGATGTCAGTGGAACCATGCTGTATTTTCATCTGGAGGATGTCATGAACGCCTACTTTTCTGTATCATAGCAGTGATGTAATAACTTACACCTCTGTTTATCAAGTACCAAAATATGACAGCTTACAAATGATTTTAGGTTGTCTCAACATTACGCGCATAGTAATGGTGTTTCAAACACATATGTGGTGGTCTGGAACAAAATGTGGAATCATTACCAATTCATGTTTATAGACTACATAATTTAAATGAGTGCATTTTGTTATGACATTGTATCATGTCTTATTCTACACTAATGCAGTCACTTAACTAATATGAAAAATTCCAAGCAACATAAACAACAACAAAGTGTTAATATTAAATTTCTGTAGAAAAAAAAAAATCACAGGTGGTCCACCTTTTTTTTTTCTACTAAAGCCGTATATGAATTAACTACTGCATGCTCTTGATCTGTTCTGCTTAAAAATACAGAGCTGGATCTCTCACCTTGGCAGAGTGCGCGGTACATCTCTTCTCTGTCTTGTGGGACTGTGGTTCTGCCTGGGGCTGATAGTTTCCTCTCCCACATTGCCTGTGCATCTTTAGAGCACTGGCCCACCTCCTGGTAGTTCAGCTTCATCTTGCGGATGTGCAGCTCATCTCGGCTCGCTACAACACAAGCCCCAAAACGAAAAAGGATAAGGCCACACATTTAACCCTAAAGCAAATCATTTAACACACACACACACACACACACACACACACACACACACACACACACACACACACACACACACACACACAC
>JAPTHA010165356.1:0-18087 GCA_029814585.1 Gymnapogon annona | reverse complement strand
GGACGATGACAATAAAGGAGATTCTATTCTCTTCTACTCTGTTCTATTCTAGGTGCTCATGTGTTAAAACTCACAGCGTAGCCAGACTCTGTCCGGTCTTCGGGTCCCAGAATTTGATTGGCTGTTGACTGTCTTTACTCCCAGAAACCACCAGGCCTTTGGTGGGATGCCAGTCGACGCACTTTACATCAGCACCGTGACCTTTAAGGGCAGGAAACAGAAACTTGTTTATCCTTCTCTGGATTTTGTTTCTGCGTCCATCGGCAGCATTCGGATGTCGTGGCGGTGCGTTCAGGTGTCTTTACCTCGGAGGATCCTCTCCTCGTGGCAGCGGAGGAAGTCCCAGATCCGAACCGTTCCGTCGTCAGAGCAGGTGGCAAATTTGTTGTCCGTGGGAGAAAAGCTGAGGAGAGAAAGGAGACGGTTACTATGGCAACGGCATAAACATCACACCAAAAACCTAACCCTGTTCATACGCCCGGACACAAAAGATGAAGATAAAGATGAGGAACAAAAGGACAGTCACTTCATGTGAACGTTGGCAGCGTGTACACACTTGTCTGTTGTGGGATTAAAATAATTGCAGCTCTCAGTGTGGTGGTTGTGGGCGGAGCTACTGATCGGTGCTTGTTAAGAGGGACAGTGAAGGCATCATCTGTTCCGACTGAACCTGGAGGAGTTCTGGGACACGGGACCGGACCAGGAGGACCCTGAATCGCAACAAATACAGCAGCTGAACCACATCCCCAGCTCCAGACTCCTTCAGCTGGTCCACGGTGGAGGTCTTTGAGGGACTATTACCGGTCCTGGCTAATTTGGGGGGAGGGGTTGACTGGGTGGCTTCCAGAAGGCTCCGCTCAGCTTTGAGCAGCAGAAACACTCAGACACGTCTTCCATCCTCAAGGCGATATAAGGACACCGCACTAGAGAGCCCGGATTAAATACAAGGGTTGTGTCAGGAAGGGCATCCGGCGAAAAATCCAAATATGCGAATTGGGTTGGGTTCTCTGTAGCGAAAGGGAAAAAGTCAAAAGAAGTCATCGCTAGAGGATAAATTCCAGGATGTAAACACTGGTCAGGGGTGAAAAAGGAGGCAGATGTGAAGCCTTGTGAGCAGGTCCCAGATCAGAGGAAACGGACCTCGTGGGTCTAAGACTAGACTTAGCCTAGAGTAGAAGCCTGCCTTTTCAGCTTCTCCTCATCATTAGTGTTGAATAAACATCACAAAAAAAACCCCATAAAAGCTGACTGGTCCTGCTCATCTGTTCTAACTCCGCCCCTCAGGAAGACACCACAGGTCAATCAAACCCACCACGGGACAAAGGGGTTCCTAAACAGAGCCATCGCCACACTGACCTCTGACCTCCAACACCAGAACATTTAATCATGTGCAATAATACTCAACTGGACTTGTGAAATATTCAACTATTTGGGTCCTTGAGCAAGACCCTTCACGCTGCGGCCTACAACTGTGGCCTCAGTGTCTCATTGTGACGGTCCCGAGCCCGGATAAATACAAGGGTTGTGTCAGAAAGGGCATCTGACGTAAAAACTCAAAATCAAATATGCCAATTGGAATCACTGTGGCGACCCCAGAAGGGAAAAAGCTGAAAGAACACATATATTCACTGACCCACATTTACTTCTTAACCTTTTCATCGTCGTGATTTCAAATGCTCCGTCTCCATGTGACTCATCCGTGGTTTTTGTGCTGTAACAAGTTGAAATACGATCACGTACATAATTAAGTGCTGTGTTTCAGTCAGACTACACACGTGTGTTTTCGTCCTGGTGAGTCTTTAAGGCTTCGTTTAAAAACTGATGTGACTGACGTTGGAGGAGTTTGACCTCTGACCCGCCGTCTGGTCAAACGCCAGCGATGACGAGTGAGTCAACGGAGATCTCAGCCGTCCTTCTTATGAAGGTGACACTCCTGAGTGAACACAGGTGACCTCTGACCTGTCCTAGGACCAACCGTCCTGATCCACCTCAGGGATGTAGGTGTGGGCGTCGACTGCACCCAACGCTGAATCCACTTATTAAAACAAAGTACATAAGAGTACATTAACATAACAATCGCATAAATATTACAAATGCATGTCATACGTCGCTTAAGAATTCAACTGGTCTTTATCTGTCTATATTGTGGTACAAATGTATACTGTGTATTACAAATGTATATTGTGTGTATTACAAATGTATACTGTGCATTACAAATGTATATTGTGTGTATTACAAATGTATACTGTGCGTGCAGTACGTATACTGTGTATGTGGCACAAATGTATACTGTATATTACAAATGTATATTGTGTGTATTACAAATGTATACTGTGCGTGCAGTACGTATACTGTGTATGTGGAACAAATGTATGCTGTGTATGTAGTACAAATGTATACTGTGTATGTAGTACAAATGTATGCTGTGTATGTGGCACAAATGTATACTGTGTATGTAATACATATGTATACTGTGTATGTGGTACAAATGTATACTGTGTATGTGATACATATGTATACTGTGTATGTGGAACAAATGTATACTGCGTATGTGATACATATGCATACTGTGTATGTGGTACAAATGTATACTGTATGTGGTACAAATGTGTACTGTGTATGCGGTACAAACGTATACTGTGCCTGTAGTACAAATGTGTACTGTGTATGCGGTACAAATGTATACTGTGCCTGTAGTACAAATGTATTATAAATGTATACTGTGTATGTAGTACAAATGTATACTGTGTAAGCGGTACAAATGTATATTGTGCATGTGGTACAAATGTATACTGTGCATGTAGTACAAATGTATACTGTGTATGTAGTACAAATGTATACTGTGCATGTAGTACAAATGTATACTGTATATGTAATACAAATGTATACTGTGTATGTAGTACAAATGTATACTGTGCATGTAGTACAAATGTATACTGTATATGCAGTACAAATGTATACTGTGTATGTGGTTTAAGAACTCAACTGCTCTAAATCTGTCTGTATTTCTACTCTTTGTATTTGGCTGTTGTGACGCACTTATTTCCCTGTTGTGGGATCAATAAAGTGCTATCTTATCTTATAACGTGTGGCTTATTTCCATACACAGAACTATTCAGACTCCGCCCCCTCTCCGTTCAGCAACGAGGGCAGGGAGGTAGTAAACAATAGGTGTCGTGTAAACAACTTCTGTCAATCACTTGTGTCTTCCTGAGCTCAACAAACCCAACGTTGAGGAAAGCAAATATAGAGCGTCTGTCCCCTGTGCAGTAACCGCTACAAATCCTCCGACCAGAGAGAGGCCTGAAGGACCAGAGCAAATAATACAATACAAATAGTTGCGTGCAGTCCAAAAAAAAAAAAAAAGGACCTAATAAAACACATACAGAAGCACAGAACTGCCAGAGAGGGGAAAAAATACAATAAAAAAAAAAAAAAGAGTTGGGTTTCTCATTCCAATGACATAGTTTCCTCGTTCGGACGTGTGTGTGTGTGTGTGTGTGTGTGTGTGCCAGAGTGGTGACGTGCACCAAAGTGCATACACTGCAGGACAGATACAGAATGTGATTGACGGTCCTCCAACATAACTGAATTAGATTAGATACACCTTTATTTGTCCCGCTCAGGGGAAATTCCAGGTTACAGCAGCACACACAAGACACTCCGAAAAAAAAAAAAAAATTAGAACAAGTCTTAAATAATCTAAAAATATAAATAGAAAGAAAAGAGCAGATTGAATGAACACACTGGTGCATTTGGATGCAGTTGATCATGTGCTCATATCGTAACGACAGGTCTACGGACTACCATCTGTCTGTGGAGGTTCTGTGTGTGTGTGTGTGTGTGTGTAGGTGGGGGGGCTCTCCCGTTGGGACAGCCACACATATGCATAGTGGAAAAAGGAAAGCATTTAGAGGATTCAGGGTCTACGATTGGACATTAACATTGGTCCAGTGTGTTCACTCATTCATGCTGAAGGAGTGTCAATCACTTTCTGTGTCCGCCCTGGGAGTGTTTGCACTTCTACACACGGCACGACTTCTGCACACGCATGAAAACGTCATAAATACACCATTCTTGTTTGCTGACGACATAGTTTCCTCGTTTGAATGAGAAAAGCAACTTTTTTGTTTACACCTCCGTGGCAGTTGAGTGCTTCCATACATATAGTATAATAGTATAGTACATACAGTATATATAGTATAGTACATAGTTTATATTATAGTCCATACAGTATAGTCCATACAGTATGTATTAGTATACTACATACAGTATGTATTAGTATAGTCCATACAGTATGTATTAGTATACTACATACAGTATGTATTAGTATAGTCCATACAGTATATGTAGTATAGTCCATACAGTGTATATATAGTCCATACAGTATACTGTATATTAGTATAGTCCATACAGTATATATTATAGTCCATACAGTACATATAGTATAGTCCATACAGTATATATTAGTATAGTACATACAGTATATATTATAGTCCATACAGTACATATAGTATAGTCCATACAGTATATATTATAGTCCATACAGTATATATAGTATAGACCATACAATATATATTAGTATAGTCCATACAATATATGTAGTATAGTCCATATAGTATATATAGTATAGTCCATACAATATATGTAGTATAGTCCATATAGTATATATAGTATAGTCCATACAGTATATATACTATAGTACATACTGTGTGTGTATGTGTATATATATAGTATGTATATATACATACTATATATATTTATACATATATATATATAGTATGTATATATACATACTATATATATTCATATATATATATATATATATAGTATGTATATATACATACTATATATATTTATATAGTATAATACATACAGTATGGTATAGCACATACAGTGTGTTTATACTAAACTCAACTAAATCTGTTAGCAAACAATTGAACTGGTGATTATCAAAATAAAGTTCTGAAACCAAGCATATATAGAAGCTCGGTTTGAGAAAGATCACCACACGCCAGTTTGTACAGGGGATCTGCAGGTTGAAGGATGTTCAGTTTAAGACTTTTCAAGACCTTTATTTGAAGGCCACTTTCATCAAACTTAACACCTTTCATCTGCGAGACAGCAAAACATTTTGACCGCACTGCAAATAGTTTCGTCCATATACTTAACGGAACTCGAAGTGTTGAAAAGTAACAAATATCAAGATCACAACTCAGACAGAACGTAGGTGACTTGTTTGGCGAATCCGTTACGCTAAAACGCAGAGCAGTGATTCCAAATTTGCCAGATCCTTTACAAAGACGACAATGTACAAGATAAGAAAATATTGGCATTTTTAAGACCCTTGAAAGGCAGACTTAAGGATTAACTGTCATTTTTAAGGACAACTAAAGGCCCAGGGGACGTGTGTCTCCTTGTGCTGGTCCCAAGCCCGGATAAATACAAGGGTTGTGTCAGGAAGGGCATCCGATGTAAAAAAAAAAAAAAAAAACTCCCAGGGAAAAAAGCCGAAAGGACACATCATCAATTAAAGGCCGTAGTTTTGGACAGATTTAAGACTTTTGAAGGACCTGCGGACACCCACGTGTGCGGTCGTCTACGGTTCTCGTGGTCCCTACTCCTAACGACAACAGAACTGTCGGCCTTTGTATCTACCGCAGAGTTCAACTGTATCAGTCGGAGACTTTGACAGAAATGGTGATGACGGTGAGTCTCTTTGGTCAGTGGCCGACCAGACAGGATTGGCTTTGTTCCACACGTCAATCAACCCACTCACATTCACGAGCCTGGACCTGATCTGAATACACCAGCGCCACTGACATCAGGAACCTTATTGTCCTCACCCCTGACCCCCCCGTCCTCTCAGATTACATTTCTAATGACCCTTCATAGTTGAGTATCGTTCAACACCAGTGACTCTGATGAAAAAGACATTATGGGACGGTTCTGTCTCAAATGGTAGAGATAACTCTGTCACTCCAACCGTGTCATTGTGATTATGAAGAGCTCCCACATGGTTAGTACTCCTATGAGTGTGTTGGTAGTGCCTGAAAACACTCCACAGCTCTGGATGTAGTGGCTCCTGTAAAGGCCAGACCAGCTTCTCTTTGGCGTAAAACACTGTCCCTTAAACAAGCAGCAACTACGGCGCTCCTCCGGCTCACCGCGAGTGACTGAAAATACTTCAAACTACACAATATTCATCCTTAATGGAGCAGAACCGGGTTTGTGTAGAGCACTGTGGCAGCATTAGCAGCTCTGTAGATACACGACCAGTTACTCTCAGCTGTGGCCGCTTCTACAACTCTCTAACAATACAACCTCAACTACTCATTAATCTTCCAAAACCCGCTTTATCCTTTGCAGGGTCACTGGAGCCTATCCCAGATACTCAAAGACAAAGGCGGGGGCGGAGGGGACCCTGGACAAGTCGCCAGTTCATCATTCACACACATTCATACAGGGAAGCAAGGTAGGTGAAGTAGTGTCTTCCCCAGGGACACAACGGCACCTGATCAGGAGAGACGAGAATTGAACCGCCAACCTTAACTTCTGGCCTACAGGTAACTTTGTTTATCAGACGACCTGATCTACCATCCACCCTACTTCCAACTCTCAGCTGTTGGAAGTAGGGCGGTATCCCCAGTGTAGACAAAGCTGCTAGAACACCGATGACTACATCGTCCAAATCAACGGTCCTCTTTGACCCCATACCCTACCAAACTTTATATAGACACTCTGCTGTTGACGATTGGTACTATCAAAGAACAAACAAAAAAACTCACGAGTTACTGTCTATGTGCAGTATTTGGAAATTCTGAGATTGTTTTGGGTTTCTGCCAATGGGCTTGAGAGTTTGATTTCGACCACTTTGATATGTAAAGTGTCCTGACATAACTTGTGTTACGCTTCCACTGTGGAATATGGTTGAACTTGTGAATTTGTCTTTGGGATGTATAAAGTACCCATCTATGACATGGCTCTATATAAAGAACATCTGATTTGAAATATGCAGTTACTAAATCGCTGTTGATAAAACAACTCCTCTGGCTTGACGTTCTATTCAATTACAGGCCTTTATTAAACGTGCCCTTCCTGTCCTAAGTGTTCGACAGAGGGGTAGTTTGACAGCTGTGTCAACACCTAAAGGGAAATTGTTTACTGGAGGATTTACAGACTGGATTCGGGGCTTACTATAGCACTGAAAGTGTTCTAGTCAAAACAAGCAGCGCCTAAATCAGAGACTATTGTGGAGACTATGGCGCTGCTCCGGCTCAAGGCAAATGGCTGGAGAAGCCCTCTATTGACTTGTAAGCAGGTCCTGCATAACATTACAACCGACATATGACGTATTTATAATGGAGCAGCACCGGGTTTGTGTGGAGCACTGTAGCCAGACTAACAACCAGTCACAGCTCAGTAGATACACGACCATAGCTACTCTCAACCTCAACTACTGGAGACAAAGTAGATGAAATACTTCCAACTATCAGCTGTATCCCCAGTGTAGACCAAGCTGATAGAACACCAATGACTACGTCGTCCAAATCAACAGTCCTCTTAGACCCAATCCCTACCACACTCTGCTCTTGACCAATGGCATTATCAAAAAAACAACTCGAGTCACTTGGCTACCTGCCAGCATTTGGAATTCTGAGATTCTTTCGGGTTTCTGCCAATTGGCTTGAGAGTGTGATTTCGACCACCTCAATATGTAAAGTGTCATGACATAACTTCTCTGGAATATGCTGTAATTTTGTGAATTTGCCTTTGGGGTCCATAAAAGTATCCATCTATGACTTGGCTCTATATAAAGAAAACCTTATTTGAAAAACGCAGTTGAAATAACAACTCCTCCACTTCTATTCAATTACAGGCCTTTATCAAATGTGTCCTTCCTCTACTAAGTGCTCGACCGAGGGGTAGTTTGACAGCTGTGTCAGCACCTACAGGGCAATTGTTTACTGGAGGATTTACAGTCTGGATTCTGGGCTCACTATAGCACTGAAACCGTTCTAGTCAAAACTACTACTGACTGGATATTAGCTGCTAATGGACGGGTCTAGATCCTGGTTCTGTTGCACCTGAGTGCAGCTTTGGACACATTACTGCAGAGATTAAAAATGGGACATAGACATTGGAGGAGGAGTTGGCAAGTTTAAACCCTATATAATAGATACCAGTTTGTTGTTGCATAGTCTGCTTATCAATCGAACACAAATCAGTGTCAATCTACAGAAATGGACCTGATGTAGGGCCTTTTGTGTAGATTTACGTCACTGTGAGTGTCTGGATTGGTTCAATGCTCTCTGAATGTGGATATTTAGGACACACACACGCGGTTGAAGGCCTTTGAACTCACTGGACTGACTCTTAACACTGGAGTGTTGGAGTTCTGACACCACCAGTTCAGCGGAACATGGCTGTTGGTCCAGTTGATCTTTCCGGATCAGAATAAACCTTTCACATCCAAACGATGTTCTGTTTTCATCATTTATATCGGGGGTGTCAAACGTGTGGCCAAGGGCCAAAACCGGTCTTGCAAAGACTCCAATGCGGCCCACAGCGTGAATCACGCTACAAAGACTACACTGAAGATATGAACTGCCAATGATTTCAGGTCAGGTGACACATTCAGACCAATGTCAGCAAAAGTCAAATAACTGTGTAACCTGTAAATATACTATGAAACATTTTACTTTCAACAAAAAATGTGAATGGCTTGAACAAATAAGAACCTGAAATGTGTAAAGACAACTCAAATGCAATTTTAACAATATACAGCTTGTTAAATTGTTGATTTGTATTAATAAGTCAAATAACTGTATAACCTGTAAATACACTATGAAAACCTTTTACTTTCAACAACAAAATGTAAATATCCTGAACATTAACATTAAATGCGTAAAGACAATTCAATGCAGTTAACAATATTCTGCTTGTTCAATTGTTGACTGATTTGTATTTTGTGTTAATAAGCAGAAACACAACCCTGTTGAAATGATTTTAGTTCCAAACTTGAACAATATTTTGACTTAATGTTTCTTTTTCTAACTAAATTTCCATTCTTTCTTATTTTCCTGGTCTGACTTGAGGTCAAAGTGGTCTGAATGTGGACCCTGGTCAACTTGTACCGACCACTGCCTGGTTGACTGAGTCTAACTCTACCTGAGCGTGATTATAACGGTAAAACATGATAGTCTTGTGTCAATTCTTGTTACTGATGCTTTAATCTGTGGTTCAGTCCTTATGTCTGGAATGATGCAGGTTTCGCTGCCAGTTTTCAGCAACACTGGACTTTCCCTCTTTAACCTGAACAGCAGGTAACAGACCAATCAGGGTCGAAGTACCTGATGACACCACACTGAAAAATCTGTGATGTCACCAGGCTTTCCTCAGACCAAACATCTAACCTGCATTCTGTGTCATGCAGGCTGTAGAGTTTATTTAACCTTTTTTTTTTTTAAAGATTTCCAGTTAAAGTGGGCGGGGCTGTGTAGAGGTCAAGTGCAGTTAAACCTTTATTTAAATCTACAGCTGCCGGTGGGCGGGGTCTACAGTGACCGTGTGCACACACTCGTCTTTATTAACTTTATTTAAAACCTCAGCTCCACTTTATTGGTCCCTGTTTTATAAAACAGTATTGTTCAGATCACCCTGGTCCTTTATTGATCCATTCTTCCACTGGGCCTACCAAAGCATTCCAATTAATTATTGATCACTTTATTCACAGAAATAAAGAATCAGAGACATGAGCTCATGAGCCACAGCAGGTAGAATATCAACAACAGATCAGTGCAGTGTTGCAACAGCACACACTTACATCTGTCAACAATCAACCACAACAACCGCGACATGATCATCATATGTGGCGTTGTGAGAGCACTGCCCTGCTGCCACGTACTCCCACTGACTACACAACAAAAGTTTAGATTGGGTATAAACCTGGCTTCTCTAATGGCCTCCTTGTGAGCCTGGAACATCTTGACGTTGTTCATGTTGGACTGCCAGTACTTCACGTATCCACCGTGGTCCGCCGTCAACATCCACATGTCGTTATGAGACCACGTCATGGCCCGGACTGGACTGTCATGGGCCTGGTGGAGACGAGAGGACATTGGAGAGGACACGTTAGCCCCGTGACAACTACATCTGCCACCCATCAGGTTTACCCCACTGAATCAGTTTACACTGGTCCTGTGATCAGTACCTGAATATTATTGGTCATTTTAAACAGTCTAATCCCATCCATTTGATCAGACAACAGTAGTAATCAATCATATGAATACACATGGATTTGTCCTGATACTCCCATGTCTTCATACATGAGTGCGAGCTCATCCAATTTATTTAATCGTTACATCTCAACTTATGGAAAACTATTAGATAACAGAAATCACAAGTGACATGGAAGATATTGACAGGAAGTTGGATTCTACATGACTACGTATGAACTCCAATGAATCCAATCACGGACTGCAACGACTAAACCAGAGTTTGTGGATTATTCTGTTTACCAAGGGACAGTAAACACATCTCGTCCGCCACAACTTAGCCTAAACCAGTGTTTTTCTGAAACCAACATAAAAGGTAACACGCAGCATCTTGTCAAATTAAAAACAAACATTTAATGCCAGTCTTATATGTGTACAGCGACAACATTGTACGCATGACCCACAAACATCCCTTTAAGATAATTTCACTGCACAATGGATACTTTACACACTTCAACTGCACTGGCTGCTTATATAACACTAACTAGAGGTTAGTACTGTCTGTATCTGTACTGCAGTATTCACATGGCATATATTGGAGCCAACTGACTAAATGCCATAAAAAAATCTCAGTGTGTGTTTACCTGTAGGATGGTCTCGAAATTGAAGGTGAGTCCGTTCCACAGCGTGAACTCTCCGCTGGAGGCTCCAGTGACGAGCCGGCGCCCTTCAGGAGTCCACTACACAAACACACACACATTCAGCAACACAGTCCAACAGGCTCAGCCCCTTCCTCCATCAACAACCCAGCGGGCGCCGCTCTTACCCTGATGACAAACACGGGACACTTGACTTTGTTGGTGGAGGTTCGGACAAACTTGGTGGTGACGGCGTTCATGGGGTTGCTGAGCATGCCCACCGGAGGCACCAGCTGCAGAGACACATTCAGAACACTCAGAGATAACTGCGCAGATGTGCACACGCCGGGAAGCACACGTGCAGACACACAATCAGAAATGGTCAGAGACGCTCATGCGGAGAAACACACAAAGATGTATGCATGCATGCATGTACAAATACACGGAGAGACGCTCGCACATGGACAAGGGATGTGAATCCCTACCACTGAGGCTGTGATTCATAAATGATTTGACAACAATTTGACATTATGTTGCAATTCCGTTGCGTATGATCGATGATGCAAATCAAGACGATGCAATTCTTGCCTAAACAAACATTCTATCCCACCAAGTGAAAGTTTGTGAAGACTCAGGAGGTAGGGAAAAAGAAAACAAGCTTCACAAGAGCAGGAGTTGTAAAGGAATGCATGTTAAGTTTCAATTTCACTTTGCGCGTACCCCTTGTGAGGTATGTGCGGCATGAACCACATCCGTGCATGTGTTTGTGAGACACACACACACACGCAGATACACACAGAGGCATTGCATCACACAAGCGTTGACAGCAGCGAGGCATTCATTGTGCCTCAGCATCGCCGTCGTATGAACTTACATCATTGTAACAGCCAGCGTCGGGCTGAATGGCTCTGAAATCTCTGTGATCCCTCTGCCACAGACGATTCTGACAAAAGACAACAGGAAGGACAGATCAACATGAGCAACAGCATCTCTAACTGTGCTGAAGACACTTTGACAAAAGGGCACCACAAAAATACCTACACATCCAAAATGACAGACAAATACAAGTCTATTGCTGCCTTCAGGTGCCATCAGGAAGATGAGCTTGTCCATTTGTGAATCTTAAATTACTAGTGTATTGTATCAAAGTGCTTTTGTTGTGATGCTGAAATGAAAAACGGCTGAAACACAGTTGATGGTGCCTAGATACTGGGGTAAAGCAGTTTAAGACGTCACCATTTCTCTGATACACCACTGACTTTCATGTAAACAACACTAAACTGATGTTCATGACCGCAGCATTACACCGATGTTCATGAAGGCAGCATGAGCCTGATCATTTCCATATGCAGACTCTCACAGATGTGACCACACGTTATCCATCCACTTAAAACTGCCGAGCTACTTTCAGGAGTGCATTTGTGTGTTTGGTCCGATGCCTGATTGAGTGCCCGATGTGGGCGTGGCCCTGAGTGTTACCTCCAGGTATCTGATGACAGATGGGTTGTAATCGATGGTTTTGCGGTTGACCGCCTTCCTCATGCGCTTTCCATCGAAGGTCAGCTGCTGCATGGCCTGTTGCTGAGCAAAGTCCGGCCGTTTGTAGAACACCTGCCGCGGCGCCTGGTGCTGGAAGCGCGGCATGTGAAAGAACCGCTGCGGAGAACCAATGTCAGTCGCCATGGTGACAGGCTCAACCTGCAGGAGAAAGGAAGAGTTTATTCGTACCTGCATCACAGCAGCAGGAATGAGAAACACAGATGTTTCCATTGGTTTTAGAGTGACCCCCATTTGAGTTCAGTGTCTCCGATGATTGAAAGCATGTGCACATGAACAAATCAGATTTCAAATTAACACCAGCCTCATTTATGACCGGTCTGTCAGACGCATTTATAAAAACATCCAACGTAATTGAGGAACAGCAGCTCATGAAGTTCACAGTGTCCACCATCATTATCTCCCACTTTCAATACGTTATCAATAAGTCTGAGCATCACATGCAACACTGTCAATCAATCTTCAAAAAGGACACTATCCGTCACATCTGACGCCAAATAAAACTGCCACATGTTAACAGTCACAAAACCCAACAGTGCAGATCATCCCAGGGACGAACACAGGATCAGATTCAATAATCAGAGTTCCTCTAATGAGTTTAACTTCCACGTGAATGTTTCGTCTGTGTCTACTGCAGGAAGGAAAACAGAAAATCTAATTACAAACGGGTTTAGTCTTTGGAGAAAGGGCTTCAGACATTCTGAATTTGTTAAAAAATATTTTTAAAATGTGGGCGAAAGTGTCAATGTTTATATCCACCAAATCCCCTCAAGGTGAATTGCCATTTCAGCATTTTTCAACTTCAAAGCAATATGTCAAGGAATCATATCTGCTCAGTTATTTATCATAGGATATCTTGGAGTCAAAAACAATACCTTGATACCCTGAAGAACATCATTTACTTAACGATCAGTAACAGCAGGACATTAAACCACACCAACTCCACTTATACACACTTCACATCAAGACAAAGCCAAGAATCAGTGTCTGGTTTCAGCGGACCGTGTCCAATGTTTATGTCAAGTATAAATGCATCCTGAGTGGACGTTCCCGTGTCCTCATACATTCACTGATCAACTTTAACCCCTCAATTACTTAGACTATAATCACCTGCATTTAAGAAAGGTGGTTTACAGCAGAGCCACAAACTCACACCAATCACTGCGGGGTCACGTAAGGGATGTTAACCATGCTTCATATCATACAACTCAGAATCATAAAGGCGCGTTCAATTTTAATTACTGCTCAAAAATGGATGGACTTCACAAACAAATATTCCCAACAGAGTATGGAGCTCATGGGGATTTTTCAAAAACTACTCATTGAAGACACGTTTTCACGACTTTGGAGATGTAGGGTCGGGGTTCAATGCCAGAGTTTAAGTGTCAATAGAGCAAAGCGAAGGCAACAAACCCACAACATCCATAACCTCCCTTTAAATCCAACACAAAACACTGATCGGCCCGAGCCCAGACGGGGACATCTACTGGAATCATTAGACTTAAAACCCAGTCTGTGTTTTTTTTAACAACCCATATATTTGATTTCCACTCAAATCAACAGCATTTCAAGTCACCTGTAACACCTGCAGTCACTGGGGAAACCACACGAGGTTTTACTGTTGTTACCGGTAGGAGATTAACGACATGCTAACGCCAACGGATTGGCCGGTTCAACTGTCTCGCACGTTACACCGCAACGTACAGAGTAGCCGGGTACAGTTGTCCGAGTCAGTCCCCGAACAACTGGTCTCCGTCTTCCACTTGTTTTCTTATAAATCGGCGCTGAAGCTAACACTCTTAGCAGTACGAGCTAACTATGCTAACTGCTCGCAGCTTGTAAACACGACCCAGTCCATCTGAGTCCCACTCTTACATATATTAAATGATGTTTTCTAATGAAATAAAGGTATCCAGATATATCTACACGCATATATACATATGGATAGATGTTTGTGACAGTACATGGGTTTGGTTAAGTTTGGCTCGTTGCCGCAGTGTAAATGGCGGCCTCCCCGTCCCGGCTTTAACCCATCAGCAACGCGCTGCAGCTCAAACACTCACCTACAATCTCCGCCTCAGAGTTCGAATTAACTATGTAGTTGTCATTAACCGGCTACATTAGTCAGCAAAGCTTTTCCCCGAGGAAACATGAGCGCCCTAGCCTTTCTTTAACTCTAAACCGACAGGTTAGTCACTTTAGCCGCCAGTGGACGCCATCTTGACGCTCCTTCTTCTCGGCTCACACGTGAAGCATGATGGGAGATTTCTTCAACGCGGGAGACCAAGCAGATGCTGTGTATGGAGGATTCTGGGAAATTGAGTTCAGAACATTTTAGCGTTACCCGAAAGTAACGAGAAGTTATTACTTCAAATAACACTTTGCAAATTTTCTCAATTTTGACTTCGTATAACCTAAAACTCAAAAAATCAAAAAACCTCGACCAAACTCTATAATGTACAGACGTGAAGAGGATTATTCATTCATTCATCTTCCAACCTGCTGAAACCTTAGCAATAGAGGTCTTTAAAACAATTGTTAGATAATTGGACGAAGACAGCTGTGGACACATCTGAGAGAAAAAAATAACAGTAACATGACCAATGACCCATAAAGTGCACCTGCAGGACACACCTAGTACGAATGTTTGGTTTCTGCTTTATCTCTGTTGTTTTATTCATTTAACTTTTCATTGATTGTGTATTTTCTCATTTTGTAGAAAAATGTGAATCACATGTGAATCACATGGCCAGGTTTGTGGAAACAAGCATTTAAAGTCAACAAATGCAAAAAACGAATTCGACGAATTTATTCATCATAATGTAACGTAAGATAAAGAGCAGCTCCCCCTCCAAAAAAAAAAAAGAAAAAAACTTAAGATAAAATTTGAGGGGTTATTCAATTGAAAAGGAGAAAATGACGCACAAAAATCCTGACTTCATCCATTCACAACTTTTTGTATTACACTGCTGACACAGAAAGACAGACAAACAAACCCTGGTGAATGCATAAGCGCTTTGGCGAAGGTAAACAAAACAAGCCCCCCCAACGTCTTAGTTCTGTAAAGGCTTTGCTGCTCCTTCTCTTGACAACCGGTCAGCCTCTTCGTTTCCGTGGTAACCGGCGTGGCCTGGGATGTGCATCTGCAGAAAGGACGAGACAGACTTAGACAGTGGGAAGGAACTTGACACACCCCTGAGTTACACTTAGACCACACCCCCGACACACCCCTGGGTTACACTTAGACCACACCCCCGACACACCCCTGGGTTACAGCTCCAGTGGAAATTCTCAGGACATGTCCAAAATGGGACGAGGAACCAGTGATTACATTTTGGGAACGATCTAGGCTTTTTAAATCTTATTTTCAGCAGAATAACCTCCCAGCTACTACTACATAAGTACCATATGAGAGGGTTAATGCAGTACGCTGTGAGTGTGTGTGCATGAGTGTATGTTGATGTGTGTGAACAAATGACCTCCTCCTTGTTGCAGTCTGTTATTTCATTTTGCTTCATTTATTTATGCATTTATTTACTCTTTTTGTCTTTGTATCTGACCCCAAGAGTGACCAGACAAACATTGCCATGTGTTCCCACAAAACTGGCAATAAATTTATCTTGAATCTTGAATCAGCTGGCATGTCTGTTTCTACACATGACACATGTCAACAATGACCCTTGTTCATCTGTTGCTAGGCAACCCACTTCAAGGGTATATGTTTATAGCAGCATGGTGGGGGAACTGAGCTGCCTTGGCAGAGGTCTGTGTTTTTGACTGACCTCTGATGACTTATTATTATAACACATGATGATTAATTCTTTCAGCTTTTTCCTTCTGGGGTCGCCACAGCGAATCCAATTCACTTATTTTGATTTTGGCAGGAGTTTTTTTTTACGTCGAATGCCGTTCCTGACACAACCCACTGGACGCTCATCGCGGAAATGGAACCCAGGTCCCCCATGCACCAGCCCGGTGCCTTACAAACTGAGCTATCCAGCTGGGTGTTATTATATATATCTATATTATTATTATTATTGTCAAAACTTGGGTGAACTGTTTGTGTGTTTCAATTCAAGCACCTTTGTTTATTCTGACTCAGACATCATGACGGCGCAGTTGGCAGGTTTAAGAGAGTGGGTGTGGATGAAAACCACCCAGTATCAACTATGTCATTATGTAAACGATATATTTATATATCTCATATATCAATGAGATATATAAGGCTTTTCAATTTATATACACTAACAATAAGGCTATATCTGACCATTTTTCAAACCTTTGGAATGTATTGCACACGTGCATTTATGCAAACATCTGCATTAAGAAGATTTTAGTGTGTTTAAAGTTGATTCGTAGAACATAGCCTTAAAAAGTCAACCAGGGTGACTGTAATTTATCTCAAAATTAATATATTTCTTTAACATTCCTAATAGTTTTAACCAGTATCGGTCATTAAATGAACTTTAGTAAGGACAGGCTTGTGTGCATTTTCATTTCTTGTCATCCGTGATTTCATACATTTATTCTATGACAGTGTCTTTCTTTGTTTTGCAGTTTGAATAACCATTTATAGTTTAAAACCCAAAAAAAATGATTCAACGTGCACAAATAGTATCCACATAACCGTAGTATACAGTGATTAATATTGATTTAAGATGTGTAGAGATAATACTATAGTATACACTGATTAATATGGATTTAACATGTGTACAGATACATAACCATTGTATACACTGATTAATATTGATTTAACATGTGTACAGATACATAACCATACTATACACTGATTAATATTGATTTAACATGTGTACAGATACATAACCATATTATACACTGATTAATATTGGAGCCAAAACTGATGGATATTGTGTTTTAAATTTAGTACAATAATTACCAATCCTTGGTCACCACACATGATGTTTTGACACTCCATATGCAGAAAAATGATCAATAATTAAAATGTTTGGGGGAAATGTCAGTGTCCCTGTATATGGGAGCAGTATATCAAATACATCTTTTTATGTATTTTGAAGACTTTTTTTTTTCAATTTTTTCAAAACTCAGTTGGGCAGAAAAAGTAGGCATCACACCATTGACCCTAATTTACATACAGGATGTGAAGTGTCTCAGGTCTAGGTGGATGACCAGGTCCAGATGAAGCTCCTAAACCTGGACCTGTAAGGTGTGTGGTACTGACCCAGACCACGTTCAGCTGAGCGTTCAGTTTGTCCAGCTTCATAAAATCCTCTTTGTTGATGACTTCTCCTCCGGACTTCAGCCTCCACCCATTCACCTTCCAGGCCTTGACCCACTTAGTCACACCTAGAAGACCAGAACCAGAAACACAGAGACTTAAATCACAGAGTCCGGACCCCCGATAGTCCTGACTCCCTCTGCAGGTCAGTCAGAGTCCTGCTTTTGGACTCACCGTTGATGGTGAACTTGCTGTCGGTGTACAGGACCAGTTTCTGGATGTGGTTCTCCTGGGCCAATTCCAGGGCCCTGCACGCCGCCTGATCACACAACCAGCAACGGAACACGTCACACATCACCAAACACATCCGTCTGGTCACAGGTCAGCTCCTACATCTCCAACTACGTCATGTTCTCAGGGTTCAGCAAAAATAGAAATCGGAATCTACCTCCATGTCTCCAGTTGAACATCTGAACCA
>JAPTHA010165312.1:0-18133 GCA_029814585.1 Gymnapogon annona | reverse complement strand
ATGAGTCTTGAAGTGCCAGGCAGGAGGTCTAGAGGAAGACCAAAGAGGAGGTTTATGGACGTAGTGAAAGAGGATATAAAAGGTAGTTGGTGTGAGAGTAGAGGATGCAGAGGACAGGGTTAGATGGAGGACAATGATTCGCTGTGGCGACCCCTGAAGGGAAAAGCCCAAAGGAAAAGAAAAAGGGGTCTGTGCGTCATGTAGCTGAATAACCATCCATGTGTTACATTAGCATATGTGCACCTATTCAGCCTGTTGTTCTCTATTTTATTAATTTCATTATGATAACTTGCCTTTCAATATGAAATGTCTGCTTTTGATCTCAGATTTTGTAAAATAAATTTCCCACAGACATGCGGCTTTATAGCACAGTGCAACTTCAATATGTTTTCCTGTTCTTTATTATGCATTTTTGGCCGGTGCGAGTTATACTCCAGAGGGATTTATACTCCAGAAAATAAAGTTATTTACTTCATCGGCACAAAGTCCACTTGCTTACCCAAAACTTTTCAGCTGCTGCATTGCAAAACAAAAGCTGTGTGTTGTTCAAGGGTGTTTTGTTTTATTTGCACTGAGTACAAAGGCTTTTCTGTGCAGTGAATGAGAGATGAACAGAGGTGCAATACAACATCTGGGTCAGATCAAAACTTTGAGAAGGACACAAATGAAACCTGGATCAATATCTCATAATATGAAGACAAAGACGGGTCCCAGAGATGACAGAAAACGCACATCTGTCATGTGTGATGTTTGAAAAAATGAGACTTGTGTTTCTGCAGGATGACAGATCAATACTTATCACACTCATCACACTGAACCACCGCAGGACAGATGAAGACACACGTCAAACAGAAATGGACGTGCATTTCAGGGGTTTGTGAGTTTTTTTTTGTCCTGTGAAATTTTCACTCACAGACATTAATCAAACCTTTTGTGGCGAAGTGCATTATGGCAATGGGAATTCCACGCACCAGCAAGTTGTCAGTGTGTAGGTGAATTTTCACAATATAGCAATCTGGCTGGTTTTGTTGCTGAACCTGTGAGAAACTCCTAATTTCACGTAGCCACAGAGACAATAAAGTTTATTCAATTAGTTTTGATTTGATTCAATATTTAGGTTGATGGGAGCCAGGCTTTTTGACACATCATCTAGTGGTCACATCTGGTACTACACGTTCAGATACTAAACCATCTGTGTCCCTTCTTCAAAATGAGGCTAATACATCACGGTTGTATGCTTTTCACACAAACACACACTCACTTTCACGCCATTATTTCTCAGCCAGGCCAAGCTGCCCATCATCTGTCACCTCTGTAATCCATCACATGTTATCAGTGGATATTGAATAGGTTCTCTGTATGCAAAGGGCCAATTTAGGGACGAGAGAAGAAGATGAAGTATTCTCTTGTTTATTGCCAGATATGAAAAGTGTGTGTGTGTTGCCTTGTAATGCCCACGAGGCCAGAGCCACATGTCACTGTCCCCACAAGCCAGGCTGACAAATCGACTCAATGCTGCTGTGTTTACTGTGAGGGCTCAGTGGAATGGCTTCAAATTGATGTTTGCAGTGACGGTAGTGTTAAGACTGTCATTTTGACTAAATCACACACAAAACACTGCCGCGCACAAATGCTGATGCTTTGTAAGCATATGCTAATGGGGCAAAGTCGAGTCCCTCATGTTTCATTAATGGTTGTTGAGTTGTGTAATGGCTCATTTCATTCATATGATGCAGAGTTCACTGTGTATTCTGATGTATATGCTAATGTATACAGGGGTGTCCAAAATCATTGAGTTGAGGGGCCACGTTCTGCCCAATTTGATCTATAGGGGCTCGACCAGTAAAATAATAACATAATAGTATATAAATTATGATAAAGATAATAATACCTATATTATAGTTTTCTATAGGATTTTTCCCTTCTGGGTTCACCACAGCAAATCCAATTTGCATATTTGTTTTGGCAGGAGTTTTTACATCGGATGCCCTTCCTGACACAACCCACTGGACGCTCACCCCAGGAATCGAACCTGGGTCTTCTATGCACCAGCCCAGTGCCTTACCAACTGAGCTATCCAGCCAGACCTATAATGTAGTTTATAATGTGGATTTTAGTTCATCGGGGCTGAATAGCTACAACAGAATAAAGAAACAGAAAGTAACAGTGGTTGTTGCATCACATATTGGAGAAAATAGCATTTGTAACAGCCAAGAGTTTTGCAGTGGGTGTATCTCTTAATAATAATAATAATAATAATGATAATAATAATCATTTTAAAATTTGTAACACACTTTACATTTCACACCAAATCTCAAAGTGCATCTCTTAAATAAATAAATATTGATGTGTTATTATGTATCGTCTGGATTTCTTTAACAGCCCTGTATGTCTTATCAAACGTACAGCATCATATCCATTAACAATAAAGGTTTTCAGATACCTTTAAAATATTGCAAATTGAAGTGATTTTAAAGGTGTGACGGCATTAGAAACAAATAAATATAGCACAAATATTTTTTTGTTTATCGTTAACAAAAAATAACCAAACTAACCAAATTCTTGTAAGTTTCGAAAGGTTTCAACATATACTGAAATGTTCACTTTTGGTTTCAATGTAACAATGTCATTACTTAAAAGCAGTTTTTAATTAAATGTATCACAAATCCATGGTGTTAACATGAGCGTTTTTCCACCCATTCATGAAGTACTGTACACCTCATACATTACTAAGGTGTTCTTCTCTTCTTCCTGTCATGCAGGACCACCGGGAATCTCTTCCTGTTACCCATCAGGCTGTGCGGCGGCGTTTTTCAGGGCCGCTAATTCTTCCTCCGTTGTGGAGGCGTCACTCATGTCAGGAGCGTCCATTTGACTCCCGCCGGCTGTCCGCTACCCATAACCTGCCACTGGACCGCCTGGAGGTGTTGTACAGGAGAGCATTGGCCAGCCATGACGAGCACCGGTCAGTCACACACAGACACACACACTCTTGTTTGTTTGTTTGTTATAGGCTTGATCACTCTGGATGGGATTGACTGAGTGTGTGGGTGTCCCCAGAGCGTGTGCGACCTGTCAATGAGATTTGTTTCTCTGCAGTGAAACAGAGAGAGGCAGTTGTTTTGTGCATGTGTGTATGTGTGGGCTGTGTGTGTGTTTGTACGTGGTGCAGGTTGGTACATGTGGGCTTGTATATACACCAGTACAGGACAGGCTTTTGTTGATGGTTTTTTCAGTTCACTGACACACTTCCTCTCTTGACTTTTGGAGTTTTGTGGTTTTTGGATTTTTTTTTTTTAAATGGGGGGCCCATGGCTCAGATGGTAGAGCAAGTTGTCTGGTAACCGAAGGGTTGGCGATTAGTCGATTCCCGCCCTCTGCTGATCAAGTGCTGTTGTGTCCTTCGGCAAGACACTTCACCTACCTTGCCTCCCTGTATGAATGTGTGTGAATGATGACCCGGTGATGAACTGGCGACTTGTCCATGTTCCCCCCCCCCCCTTGAGTAGCTGGGATAGGCTCCAGTGACCCCCACGACCCTGCAAAGGATAAAGCAAGTCTGTTCTTCCAAGCTCGGGTCCTCTACCAGAGGCCAGGGAGTTGAGGGTTCTGCACAGCATCCTTGCTGATCTTAGCACTGCACTTTTCTGGTGCTCCAAACATCGTAATTCCTGGTTCTTCCAGGGATCTGTTTTAGCCACTCCTCCAGTTTGGGGGTCACTGCACCAAGTGCTTCAATCACCACAGGCATTACTGTCATCTTCACTTTCCACACCTTCTCCAGCTCCCCTCTCAGCCCTTGGCATTTCTCTAGTTTCTCGTGTTCTTTTTTCTGGATGTTTCTACCACTTGGTATTGACACATCCACTACAACAGCTTTGCTCTGCCCTTTATCGACCACCATATCTGGTTGGTTCACCATTACCATCCGATCAGTCTGTACCTTAATGTCTCACAGGATCTTGGCTCGGTCATTCTCTATCACCGTTGGAGGTGTTTCCCACTTTGACCTTGGGGATTCCAACCAATACACTGCAAAGATGTTCTTGTATACTATGCCAGGCAGTTGGTTATGGCGTTCCATGTGAGCTGGATTGTCTCAGGTGCCTCTTTACACAACCTTTGATTTGAAGGAAATTGCTGGTGGTAATGGTCAGTCATCATTTGTGGGAAGATACTTGCAATCTACCAGGACCTGACATGAGAAAGGACAGAGAGTGGCAGGATTTCCCAAGAACATCCCATGGAAGGCTTCAAGGCAAGCCGTGGTTGGTTCGATGGGTTAAAGCCTTATGGGAATTCATTCGGGGGTCAGGCACGGGGAGTGGGCTTGTTCTGATCTGCCAAAGAGTTTATTAAACTCTTCCGCAACAAGTATTTGATGAAAGTGTGGTGAAACAGGTTGTTTTGACCTGTTTCTGAAAAGAAAAAAAGCCTCTGTCTTACTTCGGCTGCAGCTGTCTGTCTCCACGGTAATGTGTCTATAAATTATTTTCATCCATTCCTTTTCAGATAATTAACATAACTACCTATTCAGACAATAATGATACATAAACGTTCTTTTCCCGATACATGTATATATATGTGTGTGTGTGCGTGCGTGCGTGAGTTTGTGGGTTTGAGTTTTCTCGTGTCTTGGAATGGATTAATTGGATTTACATGTATTCTTATGAGAAAACTGGTCCCGGGTCACAAGGTTAACATCCTGAAACAAATTAAACTCGTAAACTGGGGTTCCACTGTGTATTACAGTAAATATATATTATTAATATTATATGGAGAATGGTCTGTTTAAAGAAGTTGTTTCTGCTCATTAGCTCTAAATGTCCTTTTCCTCCTCCAGTGCTAGTACTGTGTTCGGTCCAGGTAGGCAGTGAACACCAAGGACACAGTCGAGCATCTCAAATCTTTTTGTGACTGTTAAGGACATCCCATACACTCAAGTTGTGTTCTAAACGTTTAGTAGATCTAATTTACTTCCTACAAACCTATAACATCCTTAACCACATCCATGATGTGTTCTATTAACCTATGCTTGAACCTAACGCTAACCTTAAGACCATCAAATCTAAAGTAAAATGCATTTTGTCTCCATTAAAGAGCAGAGTCACTTCAATGTCCCCATAACCCAAGAAACACATGGACGTGCAGACAGTTACACAAGAAAACGTTGGATGAAATGTGTTTTGTGTTGTCCAGGTTTAATGACAGACCTCTTTCCTTTTCAAATGCCTGGTAATTACCTCAACAGGAAGAGCTCTGTCACTGAAAGGTCACAGCTCTCAGTATCTGCGAGTCTCCCTCTTTAACGTGGCCATCTATGTACTGTCACTCTTTATTTACCTTTGTGTGAGTCACACTATTTGTTTCCAAGCTTCAAATGTAGTCTGTTATCCCCAGTGCTTGTGCACAGTGTAGTATTTCTCCTACTTGGTCAATGTCGATGATTTCATGTCATAAAGGTTCTCTCAGTGAAGAGATTTGTCACCTTGTTTGTAAGGATTTACAAATAGGTGGTTCCTGACTTACCCAAAAAGTTGCAGTAACGCAAAAGAATACACATAATGAATGTAAGAACAAGAAAGCAGAATGATTTTAAGGCAGATTTTCCAACACTAATACCCTAATTGCCATTACATTTTGTACCATTACTAATCCTCATTTCAAAATGAGTCCAGAGAAGGAGGGAGGAGTGGGGCCCCCGGGGGGCTGGAGTGGCGTCTGTGTAAGTGATCTTTGAATGTGAAGGGTGTTTTCAGTTTAAAGGCATTTACGTTTCAACCGCTAGCTGTGAGCAGCTGAGAGCGCTATGCTAATGGTGGCTGGGGGACTCTTTCACAGACGTTTTTTCTCTCCGACAGACGCATTCTGCCCCTCGTTTTTCGTTATCATCTCTGGGACTTCAATCATGTATACTGTATTTGTTGTCCATGTTGTGCAGGATTCAGTTTGCTGTTGTGTATCTGTTTCTGCTCTGGTGTTCTATTTTTCTACTCTTTGTTTAAGCTGCTGCTTTTGAAATTTCCCTAATGAAGGCTTCATCATTCATTCATTCATCATCCAACCCGCTGAATCCTTTGCAGGGTGGCGGGGGTCGCTGGAGCCTATCAATTCAATTAAATTCAAAATTAGGATTCATTCATTTAAAGCACAGATCGGCTGAGAAATAACCTGAGCCAATAACTTCAAAAAGTTACTATAGTTAGTTAATTAATTAACCCAAACTATGTCTTTATCACACCTAAAAATCTGCACCAACAACCAAATCTGGGTTCATGGTTGTTTTTTCAGCATCTGCATCAGTACCAGTTAGTTTTGCTTTCACGTTGCATTACTACATTCTGCTGTCACCCTCTACTTGTGCTGCGTCTCTTGGGATGTCGGGCTTGTTCTTTTGTTTTTTGGGGACAACAGCCTTGTTTGACTCCCTGTAATTGCTCAGGAAATCCAAAATATTCCCTGTCATGAGCTTTCATCGGCCTGTTCGAGACAGCCTTTAATTGAAGCTTCAGGGTTAGACTGGAACATCAACATCAGACAATGAACGTCTCAATGAAAAGCTGTCTTATCCTCACCCATGCACTCAGGCACACCCATGCACACACACACACACACACAGAGTCACTTCAATGTCCCCATAATCAGACAATTACAAACAAAATGAATAAATCTCTAAGGCCTTTTATCTGCATCACTCTCCTTTTAATCCTAATGCACAACTCAATATAAATACCAATGTTTTGTGGTGGTGATATGGGAAAGTCAAACCACTGACTTGAGTAGAATCACATCTGAACCCTGCAGAAAAAATCTGCATGCCGGGATAGAATTATATGGACTGAAAACATGGGGAACGAATTGAAATGTGTGTTCTCTCGACTGGAATTTGCAATATGCTGAAGTGAAATGTGGAATTTTGGCCTTGTGATGCTTAAAACCATCCAGCAGCGCAGCTTTAATTAACTGGTGGATGTGGATCAACTGTGTGGAACCATCTGTTTAATATATGTCAATAGTCTGAGATTGGGAGGAAAAGGTCTGACCCAGTTGCAGAGGTGTTGGGATGCAAACACAACGCACTGTGCTGTCAGATTTTTTTTTGCTGCCATTTCCTGCCTCTTCCACTTTCCCCAGCCAAATAAAGGCATATAAATACATAAATATCATGATGGCGATCGTGTCACGGTGCTAAATCCAACATTTTTTTTCATCAGTAATTAGCAACACATATTAATAGATTATTAATTATTATATTATTAGAAGTTTAAAAAAAAAATTCAAATATGGCACCGTCCTAGTGGCAGCCTATAACAGCAGCTCCGTAACTTTTTTCCTACTTTTAAGTTTTTCTGACCGACTCTTGTGGTGGTGTTAATTGGACTCCTGTACAACATGGACATGTGTCATTTTTGAAGTTTTGGTGAAGTAGTAGCTGGTTTCCATTCGGGTGTGTAACGGCTGAGCGATTCAACCATTCTACCAACCGTTCTTCCATCGTGATGGAGACTTTAACAGCTATGGAATCTGCCGTGGGTGTGCTAGCTGTGCGACTACTGGCTCATTGACTACACCGGACTCTTTCATTATTGTCGTTGGTTTTCTACTGGGGAGAGCCGACCGAAGAAGGAAGTGTCGAGAGACTGGAGATGCGTGTGAGTGAGTGATGGACGTGATCTGTGTTTGCAGTTATAAAACGGCAACGTTTGAACTGTTAGCAGTTAGCAGCTGAGAGTGCTATGCTAACGGTGGCTGCGTGGACATTCACTTCGTCTCTGCTCATTATCGTTATTATCTCTGGGACTTCAGTCGTGTATACTGTCTATGTAGTCCATGTTGTGCAAGAATTCAATTTGTTCTGCTCTGTTCTTTTTTTCTGTTCTTTTATGCTGTTGTGTGTGAAATTTCCCCTTGCGAGTCGAATAAAGGTATATATTCTATTCTATTCTAAATAGAAAGAGCCACTTGCATCTCATGAACCATAGTGGAACCACAAATAACAACATAAAGTCGATGGCATTTCGGGAGAAGGAAGTGGAAACCTGTTTGACAATAAGAGAGCACGTGTTGACTACTCAAAAAAAAATCTAAGCTTTTGACACAGTAAATAATTCTATATGCGGGTTATTGATGGATAAGACTTTTCAAGAGGTCAGTTTTTAAATACTAAAAAAGGATATAGTTGGCCATTGTTCAAACCTTTGGAATGTATTATACACATGCATTTATGCAAAAACCCACATCGAGAGGATTTTAGTGTTTTTAAAGTTGAATTAATAGGACATAGCCTTAAAAAAAGTCATCTGGAGTGACCGTAATTTATCTCAAAATGTATATATTTCTTTAACATTTCTAATAGTTTAACTAGTACCAGTATTTAAATAAACCCTTTAAGGACAGGCTTGTGTGCCCTTCATTTTTTGTCATCCATGATTTTATACATGTATTCTACAATGGCAACATCTCCTTTGTTATGCAGTTTCAATACCCATATATAGTTTAAAAGATAAGATAGTACTTTTTAGTATATTTATATATATTATAGTATATTTTTTACTATATTTATTTATTATTACATTATTATGATGATGATTTCTTTTGGCTTTTTCCCTTCTGGGGTCGCTACAGTGAATCCAATTTGCATATTTGATTTGGCAGGAGTTTTTACGTTGGATGCTCTTCCCTGACACGACCCACTGGACGCCCATACTGGGAATCAAACTCAGGTCCCCTATGCACCAGCCCGGTGCCTTACCAGCTGAGCTATTCCGTAGTATACCACTGATTAATATTGGAGACAAAACTGATAGATATTGTGTTTTTAATTTAGTACAATTATTACCAATCCATGACCACATGATGTTTTGCCACTTCAGATGCAGAAAAATGACCAATAATTAAAACGTTTGGTGAATTTTCACTGGCCATGTATACAGAGATGGTATATGACATACATAGAATCTCTTTATGTATTTTGAGTATTTTTTCAATGGATAAAATTCAGTCTGACAGAAAGAGGAGGCGTCACTTCATTGACCCTTTTACACTCAGGTTTTCAAACCAGCAAAAACATAGTTCACCACCACCAGAGTGGGAATGTGAGAGTGAATGAATAATGGGTGATTAGATGTACCAGCTCTGAGTATGTGTTTACAGTAAAGCACTATATAAATGTAATCCATTCTTCTTCTTCTTCTTTATTATTATATATTTGGTATTATTATTTATTATTGTTATATTATTATTATTATATTTACTGCGCAGTAATGCACTCGCTGCTGTCTGTTCCATGACAGCAATCGGTTTGTTGGGAACTACTGAGGGTCACGTGACCACCATAATGGAGCCGTCAAAGCCCAAGCGAACACTTTATGTGTCTTTGGATGAAAGACAAAGTGTTACAACTAGACCCGCTCTGCTCTCCCCTACCGTGAAAACCCCCGGTGGTGTGGTTGCACAAGAAACACAAAGAAAAATCTTCTGTGGTGAAAAAAAATTAGGTGCGAAAATTGGAGAATAACGGAGAGCGAAAGAGAGAGAAATAGATTAGATTAGATTAGATGCCTTTATTAGTCCCCTGCGTGGAAATTTCAGGTTACAGCAGCACATATAAGATAAGACACACACAGAGAGACACTGCAAACATGATGAAAAACAAGAGCAAATCATAATAATATAAATATATAAAGAGAAATAAGAACAGATTGAGTGCAACAGTAAAGACCAATAAAGAGACACCATCAGATATATAGTAATATACAGATCAATAGTTGCAGTTCTATAGTTCCATAGTAATACCCATACTGTTCTATGGTTATACAGTTCTATAGTTATACCCATCAATCAATCAATCAATCTTTATTGAGCATATAAGCATCTTAAAACATATTATAAAAGAGTTAAAATGCTAAAGCTCAAAAGGGGCCGAAAAAGTTCCAAACTTATCATGTCCACCCCTTTGTACTTGAAAGACATCATTTTCATCTAACATAATTCAAATCATTTTCATGTAACATAATTCAAATTATTTTCATGTAACATAATTCCACTTCAGATCAATATCAAATAAAGAAAATAACAATCAATAAACTGCACATTAAAGTGAATTAATATACAATAGATCAGTTTCCTTCTTAAATCGATTTCTTAATCTCGCCATAAGGGGTTTTGTACTAAGCATATTTCTTTAGTAGTTCTGCGTTTAATTTCTTTTTAAAAATATTGTTCTATAGTTATACAGTTCTATAGTTGCACTCTTATTGCTATACAGCAATACACAGGGAGAGAGGGAGAGGGAGAGAGAGAGAGAAGGGGGGGGGGGCAGAGGTAGTGGAGCAGCTGGTGCAGCACGCGCCTGGTCCTCAGTCGCTCCTCGCTCCTCGTGGACGTCAGCATCACCATGTCGTCACGCGCCCTCACCTGTCCCTCCATCGTCTGAAAGCGCGCGCGGTTTCCTCGAAGAGCCCGTTGTCCGTCCACCTCGTGCGTCCGCGGTTCCACCCCAACACTCGCCCGTTCCAAACTCGGTGGAAGTAGAGGATGGAGGTGGCCACGCTGAGCCGGGAGGGCGCGGGACTCGCCAAACCGCCCAAACATCTGTGGCGGCAGCCCCGGACCCACATCCGGATCAAACAGAGATACAACTCCGACACCGAGCGATACCTGTGCCGCAACCGGACCCTGGAGAAGCTGCGCCCCGGGCTGAAGAAGCCCCGCATGTCCTGGCCCTCCTCCCTCAAACGGTACGGTCCTTCTCAAACTTCCACGCGCACTCACCCGCTGCTGTTGAAGGAGCTGATGGGATGGAAACAGAACCAGGTGCAGGAGGATTTAAATCAGCGTTTTACACTCAGAAAGATTCAATGGCTTCATTGTGATTTTCATATTACACCATAGTTTGACCTCCACAAACTGAATCATGTACAAGCATTAAAACAGGTAGAACTATTACAATCAGGATCATAATTCTACATTAATCCCGAGGGAAATTGTTGTCCTGCAAGTGCTCCATGATGGTACGAGATAGAACAAGTAGAAAAATTGAGGAATACAAATATTTGCAAAGAACAATATGAAATAATATAATAATGATAATAATAATAACAGTATATGTAACAATATATGATTCACCAGAGAGAAAAAAAGAGAGAGAGAGGGAGGATTTTATTGTATTTAAGGGTGAATTAATAGGATGTAGTCTTAAATAGTCGTCTGGGGTAGCCATAATTGATCTCAAAATGTATATATATCTTCAACATTACTAATAGTTTAACATGTATCAGTAATTAAACAGTTTAAGAAGGACAGACTTGTGTGCATTTAAATTTTTTGTCATCCATGGTTTTATAAATGTATTCTATAATGAGAATATCTCCCTTGTTATGCAGTTTCAATACCCATTTTTTGTTTAAAATTCATTAACCTGATTTAAATCTGTACAGATAATATCCACATGGTGTACCACTGACTAATCTTGATTTTAAAATGTGCACAAATAGTATTAGATTAGATTAGATAGAACTTTATTGATCCCACCATGGAAATTTGTCTAACACAGCAGCCAAAAACACAGAAATTAGTGCATACAGATATACATCAGTATAATTCCTTGTATCCACATAACCATGGTTCCCTCATTATCATCTCTGGGACTTCAATCATGTGTATTGTCTATGTTGTACAAGAATTTGATTGTTGTATATTTGTATACCGTAATTTCCGGATTATAGACTGCACCTGAATATAAGCCAGTACATTTTTAAAGGAAAAACCATTTTGTACATACATAAGTCGCACCTGTCTATAAGCCGCATGTGCCCACATTCAAACATGAGATATTTACAAAGATAGACGGTACACAGAAAGAGTTTTCAAAGTTTTAATAATATGCCTTAGCTTTTCTTTCCAAACAATGCCTGTGACGCAGCAGTAACAGCAACATTACGGTAATAGCACAGCACTAACAGGGCCGGTTAAGAAAAACATACTGGTAAAAGTCACCCAGACGCGGCAGTAACACTGCAGCAATACAGCAGTAGCACAGCACTAACAGGACTGGTTAAAAAAAACATACCGGTAAAAGTAGCGGAGACGCGGCAGTAACACTGCAGCAATATGGTAGTAGCACAGCACTAACAGGGCTGGTTTAAAAAAAAGTAGTAGCATAGCGTCACAGTCCAGCGTCTCACCATCGATCCATTGATGCCAACTTTATGTGCAGCAGCTGTTTCCTTCTTTTATTGGCCAGCTGGATTGCTTTTAATTTGAAAGCTGTGTCATATGCATTTCTTCTTGCATTTTCCATGATGAGGGTCTGTTCATGCAAATTTTATTCATGCACAAAGCGCGACGTTTCATTAAACTTGCGTCTTCCTCGACACATACATTCCACCTGCATCACGCTTACATTTTCTGCTCGAGCGCCTCTGGCGACCGTTAGAAAAAATGCATAAATTAGCCGCATCATTGCATAAGCCGCAGGGTTGAAAGCGTGTGACAAAAGTCGCGGCTTATAGACCGGAAATTACGGTACTCTGTTTTTCTATCTTTGTATTCTGCTGATGTAATTTGCTGATGTAATTTTTTCCCATTGTGGGACAATAAAGTAATCTAAAAAAATCAAATCTAATCTAATCTAATACCATTGAATCACATTTGAGCCAAAACTGATGGATATTGGGTTTTGAATTTAGTACAATTATAACCAATCCACGTCAACCCACATGATGGACACTTCAGATGCAGAAAAATGACCAATAATTAAAAAGTTAGGAAAAAGTTAAGTGGCCCTGTATATGAGGACGGTATATGGCATATACTGTATGTTATCTTCTAATGTATTTTGAGGATTTTTTTGAAAGGAAAAAATTAGAAAACATAGGCGACACGTTACTGACTCATACACACACAGGCACACAGATATAGACGAATACACATGCTATTGATTATGTGGTCCTTGAGGAGTTCTATAGTCTGATGGCCACAAGGAGGAATGATTTCCTTTTATGTTCCGTGGTGCACCTTGGTGGAATGAGACTGTTGCTCACTGTGCTCCTGTGGCTGACCAGTATGACCAGTATGATCAGTATGTCATGGAAAGGGCGACAGGTGTTCTTCAATGTTGTCCTTATCTTGGACAACGTACTTCTCTCAGGCACCACAATCAGAGGATCCAACAATTGAAACAGAGTAATTTAATTAGGAAGTTGCAACAACCAACAAGTGGGGCATTTTAAGACCTTACATGCATAGTGGTCACCACAGTGGTGGACAGCTATTCAAAAGTTGTTTTCTCCTATATAAATAGACTTATACTTAGACTTCCTTTATTGTCATTACACAGACACACACAATGAATCTGGTAACGAAATGTCATAGTCTTAATGTCACAGGTTATCATAGGAAGTAGGTTAAACATGGCATACAGGAGGAAAAGAGCATGAAAAAAACCCTACTTTTACTAAAAGCAAAAAATATTTACATAAATGCAGAATATCCTTCTAATTGTGCAAACTGTCAGAGGTAAATGGTGTACAGCAGAAGTGCCCGAGATAAGTGGGACGGTAATGTGCAAAGTGATCAGGGAAACAGTACGAACAGTCAGAGATAAACGGTATGATATATGGTAATCAGGATCATTCTGAAATGTTGAAGTGTAAACGCTGCAAAACAGCAAAGTTAGGAAATGGCTCAAAGAAGCATGCACAAAATCTGCTCTTCGTTTAATTTCATTCAGCACTTTAAAATAAGAATTTCCAAGGAAAGAAAATAGGCTGATACGATAAAAAACAGACATTTTTTACAATCTACACAATTTCACAGATTTTCCATTTACAAATACTGATAAAATGATTCCGTAAGCTTGTTCTCTTCCTTACTGAGTTTAATGTCTGATTATAAGTACCACTTGATTTCATTTAATGTTGATTTCAGAAAAAAATGTGTTTTCACTATCAACATTTTGTGTATGGGGGGGGTGTCGATTACATAAAGACTAGAAGTCCCGCTCACGGGAAATAAATAACGACAGCCAATACATATGACATTTGTCAGTTTACAAAGAATCATGGTTTGTGATAAAGAGAGTAACGTCTTATTTTGTGTTCACACTCAAACACCTAGACCATGCTCGGTGACCACAAGCATCTGCCATTTGAAATGGATTAATAACACTTCAACTCTAGTAATCCCATCAATACTGTTAATGACGGATAGAAAAGAGATATTAAGGGTTAGACCTATTGCTATTTTACATAAAAAAATTGGTGAATCAACTGAATCGAGGGGGCGGCCGTGGTTCGGGTGGTAGAGCAGGTCGTCTGGTAACCGAAGGGTTGGTGGTTCGGTTGCCGCTCTCTCCTGATCATGTACCATTGTGTCCTTGGGCAAGACACTTCACCCACCTTGCCCATCCCTGTATGAATGTGTGTGAAAGATGACCCTGCGATGAACTGGCGACTTGTCCAGGGTCCCCCCACTGCCTTCGCCCTTGAGCAGCTGGGATAGGCTCCAGTGAGCCCCGCCACCCTCCAAAGAATAAAGCAGGTTGCAAGATGAATGAACTGAATTGATTTGGAATCATAACAGATGAATGAACAGACGTTTGATCTTTATGGATTTTCACCACTTTATTCAGCTCTGTTTTTTTGTTAAATTGTCTTCTAAAATGTGTAAATGATTCAATCGCAATTTAATAAATACTTGTACTGTGTTCTACTGCTGGAAGAGGTGGGACTTTATAGGCTCTCTGTTGGCCTTTCTCTGCTCCACTAAATCCACTAAATTCTCTGAATCTTCTCGAGGCTTCTCCCCACTGCCAGTTAGCTAAGGCGGGACACATCTGGGACAGGTTGGTGGTCCATCACAGGGCTGACACATAGAGACGAACATGCATTCACACTCAGAATTTACACCTACAAGCAATTTAGACCAATCTGTTAACCTTTAATCTGCAGTTTTATTCAGCCTGTGGAAAATGTTTAAACCGTCAACCTCTGGTGCACTCTACAGTGGTTGAGAAATGACAGTTCTTTTTTCTTCTATTCCTTCTGCCTTGAAATATTGCAGGGATTGACGAATAATTGTGTTATTTAATGTAACAAAAGGTGCATCTCACTGCGGCTGCTTTCTATAATTTATTCAAAGGCTGCAAAACAGCAAAGTTAGGAAATGGTTCAAAGAAGCATGCACAAAATCTGCTCCTCGTTTAATTTCATTCAGCACATTGCTTTAGTCAGTCGTGATGTGGATAAAACTGATAAAGTGAGAACAAGGCTGTGGTAAACACTTAACAGTAGTGCAGAGACCAGCTGGACAGCAGTAGCTTAATTGTATATTTTATATTAAACAGATGGATGGATAGATAGATATGTAGATTGATAGATGGATATTTACATACTCTACATAGATAGATAGATAAATATTGGAGATAGGTAGATATTATCGATAGGAAAATATTGAAGATAGGTAGATACTATAGATCGGTGGTTCTCAGCTGGTCTGGCTTCAGGACCCACATTCACCCCTTAATGACAAGCCATGACCCAAATCAAAGAAAAATGTCAGCTTTTCAAATCGAACATTCATTCACACTTCAGTAAGTATACTTTTAAAATGTATTCACTAACTTTTTATGGCAATACATTTTTTTTTAATCAAAAAATAAAATAAAAAGTGCAAATATTACAACCGACAGTGCGCTATGGAATAAATATTGTGTCTTCGGTTTTTATCCACAAACTCAAATTGATACTAAGTGCAATTCAAAAGGATTCAAGTATACAAAATTAACTTTTCTTCTGATTACCTTATCATTTGGTAAATGCTGAAAAACATTGTGGTTTTTATGGAATAAATTCCATTTCTTTCAGTTTTTAATCCACAAACTCAAACTAAATATTAAAAAAAAGCCCAAAACCCTCTTCAAAATAAAGGTACAGGTTATTATTTTAATATAATTTTTTACAGTATTTATTGCCCCGTCAAAGGCCTGGTCGTGACCCATCACTGCTATACATACTATATAGATTGATACTATAGAGAGATATTGTGGATAGAGAGATACTACTGTATCTACAGTTATAGTTAGATGGATGGGTAGAATCAGAGTTTGTAATCTTAAAGCGTACCTTTACTGGCCTCATGTATAACACTAACTGTGCTATGTGTGTTACTTATAAGCAAGAGAGGCACAAATTCAGTAGAAATTCACCATTAAATGCACTACGCTACACCTTTGTATGATTTGAATTGCATATGGGGGCAGAAATGAGGGTACTGGGCATTGCCAGCTGGAAGTGATGTACTGTGCTTTCGTAGATTCTGGGTGGTTGAGTGTGAATAAAGCAGCGGCAGTCAGTGAATGAGATTGAGTGAAAAGCACAAAGCACTGTTCTGGCTTGTCGTTTGTGTAGCTGTAAGCTCTGCAGATAAAATTGCAAGATCGAAAGATAAAGATAAATTGAAACCACATACATTTAAGAAAGCCTATGATTACTGATATTTTATTTTCCTTCTGTAGCAGTTTAAAATTCTATGAATGGAAGTGTATTATGAATAAAATCTATGATGATGACAATGATGATGATTATTATTAACTCACTGTGTATAGAATGAGTTTCTTCCCATAAATTTCTTTAATGTTCCATTGCATTTCCCTTCGTCTACCTACATACCCACCTTATGGAACTGGCTTATGTAATGTGAATAAGTCATAGGACGTGGCCTCGGGCAAGGATCTTTGTTACACACTGTTTTAATACAACAATAACTCCTCACATCTTCTGAGTTGCTTGTCAAAGAAAGTCCCAAACACACGTCTGTCAAGATGAAGGCTTCCATGGGGTTAATGAAGTGCAGACTGATGAGATCTTAATTAATGACACAATATGGCACCTTAATTAAAACGATCAGGTTGATAAATGTCACCGTTCACATGCTGAATCTATTGAAGTTTGTTCAAATCTGCCGTGTAAGTCTTGAGGGATATTGATTGCTTAGAAAACATGCAATTATCCAGTCGCCAGCAATTACCAGTGTTTGTGTGAGCAGGTAATGTGTGAATTAACTAATTTAGGTCCCACTATGTGCAGAATCCTGATGTAATGAGGATACATGTGGGTGTTTGGGATGAAAGTACATGTTGTGATTGAGTGGGTGTCTGGTGCATCAGGCTGCCTACCTGGTCCGCAGGCGAGGACATTGGCCTCTGAGTGATGATGGAGATGACATGGTTTAGCTAAGATTGAACCACTCTGTAATCCACATCACTCAGGTTCATGAAGGACTCCTTGCTGATTTTCTCTGCTGAACAGGGATGGAAAAGACAGAGTACTGATTGGCACCATTCTAGCCTCTTTTTTATGGTATTTGAGATATCGTAGCTCAGTGAAACACCTTTTCTGTTGGAAAAGATAAGAGACACAAGCGAAATGTATTGTTTTTAAATGCTAGTTTTGGCTGATTTGGTCTAAAGGTCACATCATACTCCTCTCTCCCTCAGAGTCCTGATCTAACGTTTAAATTGTTGTCATTGTGAAATGTATTGTAAAATAGAAATGAACAAGAATTAGTAAATGGATTTTATTTATTCACAATATGTTACAGGCCATAATACTATTTATGCTGAAATTAAAAAATGTACGTTTCAAGGCAAAAAAAGTCAATCTGCTTTTCTTTGTACAAAAATAAATGTTAACTGCATATTTTTACAAACAATTTTTTTTGGCTATTTCAGGAACTCGTTGTATGAAGCAACTACATATTCATCACATTCCGGCCCTGTATCAGATTTCTGTGAAAACTATCCACACTTTTAATATGTAAATTAATAGTTTTGGTGAAAATTAATTAATTTCCTCTCAGTGTATTGGATTTAAATGATTTAAGAGGAAACTAGTCTTCTACATTACCTTCTTGCATCTGTTTTTTGACTGTAGTTGATTGTATGTGACAAGTAAAGGGTTATACTGTATATATTCTTGACAGCTGTCATTACTAACCGCTACTCAGTCATAGCATTTGGCCCATTCATTCAGACATGAATTATTTTAACTTATTATACCTATTCAAATGTGACTGCCCAGTGTTTATTATAAAAGTCTGACATTTCCTGCCTGATTTCAGCTCCGACAACTTA
>JAPTHA010165304.1:26695-53967 GCA_029814585.1 Gymnapogon annona | reverse complement strand
GAATATATTGGTAGAAGGATGATGAGTGTTGAAGTGCCAGGCAGGAGGTCTAGAGGAAGACCAAAGAGGAGGTTTATGGAGGATATGAAGGGAGTTGGTGTGAGAGTAGAGGATACAGAAGACAGGGCTAGATGGAGGACAGTGATTCGCTGTGGAGACCCCTGAAGGGAAAAACTGAAAGAAGAAGACGATTCTACCAGTGTTTTTTAGACTTAGACTTCCTTTATTTGTCATTACACAGACACACAGTGAATCTGGCAACGAAATGGCATTGATTGGCAACTGATAACAAAATAAATATGGAAAATACAAAAGTACACAACTGCATGACTGGCTGCAGTGCTAAGGTGAATAATACAACACACAGTCAATATAAATGAGGAATAAATAAGATGCGCAGTGCAATATTGCACATCAATGTAAACAGTACTATAAACAGTGTAGCCATTACATAAATGTAAACGGTACTATAAACAGTGTAAATATTACACATCAATTTTTATATATACTTGTACATGTACGTAAACTGTTGCCCTGTTTATTTAAGTCAGATTAAATGTGAACATCAAAATGCTCAACTTGTCTTAATCTTATTAGTCACCCAGATACAGTATATTGATAAAGGTGCAGCATTAAATAAAAATCTAATCTTTATTTCACACAACGTTTTTAAAAGATGCACAGGAGAGAACTGTTTTCCCCTCTTTCTTTGGAGAGCAGTGAAGAGCCCCAGGCTAATTTAGATCTGAGAGTGGGAACTGTCAGTTAAAGGCCTAGTGTGTAAGATTTAGGGGTATTATAGAGGATCCAGAAACAGGAACGATGAGAGCCACTCATCCTCTACAGAGTCTACAATACCTCTGTGGTGCTTCTACGGCGCCTCCAAACAAAACGTTGTCCTCGTTCCTTATTTACTAGCACATTGACCGGTGGGGATCCACGGTTCAAACACACACACACACACACAGAGACCGCTCTGGTTTTATCATATAGATTTTTTTTTTTTTTTGCAGCCACTGTAGTGAAGTTCAGTTGTTTGCAGTCTTCATTTTCACCATGTGTTACGAAATGCCACACGTGCAGTCTGTTCATGTGAAGCATAGTAAGTGAAAACTGGGATCAATAAAAAGGAGGATCAGGATTTGTAATAATAATAATAATATTGCAGAAGGAGGTGTGCAGCGTTTTCTCTCTGAATGCCCTTGTAGTTTGTACCCGTGTCAGCTGCTCTCAGTGCAGCCCGTCGGTTTAACCTGTTCGCCGTGTCTCCGTCTGCTGTGTTCCCTGGCGTCAGATGGAGGTGGAGCAGCTCCTGTCTCTGTCCGGCTCTGCGCTGGCCCAGGCTGTCAGCTCTCTGCTGGAGACGCCAGGCCTCTACGTCTTCTCTGACATCCTGGAGCTGCCTAATGTCAGAGAGGTGAGCACACACACTCACGCTTGGATGAACTATTTGACCTGCTACGACCATGTGTGTATCACAATGACATAACCGTTAATACACCCAAGCCACAATGGGAGTCTTAATCACCCACATTAGTCTGGTAGCCAATTAAAATATAATGGAGCTTTTTTGCAATTATTTGAGCTAACTGCAGTTATTAAGTGTGAACATGAAACGGACATTTTTTAACCATTTCCGCATCATTTTTTTATCATGTGAGATTAGACTAATTCCGCTTTAGACTAATTTAGTTTAATTCCAATTGATGCATGTAGTTTTCTAACATTTCTTTATAAATTTCACTAATGTATTGTAAATCTACCATTGCTATTATTGTTGGGAAGAAGGCAAATAGAAATAACATTTTTATAGCTCTGTTCCTGTGTTCACTGCCAATAAATGTCTCCTCATCTTCATTACATGTACTTTTCTGCATAAAGGTATTATAGAAGTGGCATAAAATGAACAGAAAATCCATTTTAAATGTGAACTGCAATTATTGGTATGATAGTTGACAGTCACTCACCTTTGTCTTGGCTCAGAGAATGTTTACAGTGTTACTAAAACATATTGCTTAACCTGGACCATTTTATCACATGTACAAATGTAAGCAGAGTTCTTTCTTATTTTTTTTCACAAGCAACGTCTTCAGAATCACAACCCACATCCTAATCAACACATGTATTTATAGAATTTGTGGATGCGATGTTACTGTCCTTCAAAAGAGCATCGCCAATATATTATGTATATGGAGCGGCGCGCAGTAGGGCCCATGTCAGTGCAGGAAATGAGCGCAGACTGGTCAAAAATTCATCTGTAGCTGTTGGAAAACCACACGTCATCATTATTTTTCTTCTGGGTATTTGAAGCAACGTCACTCATAGGAGCAGTCATTCTCATTACTGAGTCCAGGTGTAAAGAGCTTCATAAATGACTGCCAAGTCCTGAGATAGTATGAGTTATACTTATTTTTAAAATTTTTATAGCACTAGTTGAACTCTTAGTGGAAACCTACAACTGACTCTAAATTACTCAATAAATTGAGGCCCGGGTGTCAATTCAGGAGAGAGAGTCTCAGATACGCAGTTTCGCATTTTATTCTGTCTCCTGCTTCTTACTCACAGCAAGGCGCATCCTTAGAGTTGCTCACTGTGCATAGATAATATGCACTTGCACGGTCGAGAGTCTCATTATGTGTGTTTTCTGCTCTGTCCTTTCCTCTCTCCCCTTCTGAACCACAGCTCGAGAATGGCCCTCATGCACCAGTGTACCAGCTCCTCAACCTTTTTGCCTATGGAACCTACTGCGACTACAAAGGTATTGCAGTGGCAGCACGGTGTAAATAAGTAATAGGGCAGCCCTGAAACTCTGTTATTATGAGCTGCATTTCTTTGCTCTGAGGCAGGCATCTCGAAACAGAGGCTTTAAACATGCTCACCTGAGACACGACAGGGAGGTAATATACAGACACAAGCACCAGAGGTACTTTCATCTTTTCGGGAGAACTTTTCATCAAGTGTTCTCATTGGCCAATTACAGCCTGGTGTCGAAATGGACTATTAACTAATGTTATACAGCTGAATTTGGGCAGCATGTAAATGCAATGAGAACTTTGACAAAAAGAGGAATGTTAATTATGTCTAATTTTATGCTGAATATCAACCAATAGCCTGGAAAAAGAGTGTAGCCTACTTTATTGTTCCCTTCTTTTTTTGAGTCATGCCGTCAGGGAGCACATTTACTTTCACAGAGCCAAGTAGTAGGGCCTGTAGAGGAGCTGTCAGAGCCGTTGTCTCAAGGGGGGCGACGTGTGAGTCCTGTCACCAGGGGAACATGGCAGGAGCAGACAGTCACTGGAGACAGTCTTCCTCTGACTCTGTTCTGCGACTGCTTAAACAGCGACACGCTCACCTGCGCGTCTCCGTGTAACATTACACTTTGAAAGTGTTAAGCGCAGCCACAGTAAATGTGCAACCATTTGACGCACAGCGACATGACACTTACACTCCGTTTCCATACGTAGTTAACAGAGTGTCTCTTTTCTTTTGTTCGTCCCCGTTGCAGAGAGAGAGGCCTCTCTACCTGAATTGACCCCAGCGCAGAGAAACAAACTCCGCCACCTGTCCATCATCAGCCTGGCATCCAACCTCAAGGTACTGCTTCACAAATTCCACGTGAGCAACATTCAGAGTTTCTGGTCACCAAAAAGAGGCTTCCTTTTCTGCTGCTACTATATAGGGGGCATTCATGTGATGTCCCAGTAGGTGGAAGTCGCTCTGGATCCACCCACTGAGCAGAACAAAGACTACTGACTGAGTGGCAGCTTTCAGCTTGAATGCCACAAAAAAGTACATTTTGAAAAGGGAAAGAGTTGATGTGTGTGTGTGAGTGTGTTTGTGTGTGGAAACGCCCCGCCTTGGTCTGTCATGTAGCTAAAATTACCCTCACATTTTCATTTCAATCTAAGACTTTGTACAAATGCTGCTTTATGTACCTGTGAGGCGAACAGCTAGCAGCCAAATACCTACACACTTAGTAGCAGCTGCAGATAAAACACTGCTGTTTGCTGGGACTTAAAGACCCCGTGTGCAAGATTTAGGGGGATCTAACTGCAGTCAGCAGAATCTCATGTAAATAAAGTAGTGTGCCATGTTGTTATGTTCAGAACAGACTTCCTCTAGTTTCCCTTTTGTGACAGGTGGCATCCAGTGTTTGAGTTATTATCCCCTTAATCATTAAAAAAACCCAGATGGACGGCAGGCCTTCAGTACTGAACCTTCAAACTAAACACAAGTGTAATACTGTATGTTAAACATCTGTTATTCATGGTGTTTATTGAATGTATAAAAAAAAAAGTAGGATAGTCGTCAAGGTTTTTGCATGCTTCGGGCTTTGCTTGCGCATTTTCTTTGCATTGGAATCAGACACATAACCTATAAATGTCAGCAAACGTGACATTAACAACAATCAGATTTCCGCACACAACATCTGATTCACTTACATTTCAATGTAACTGTTGACATTTAACTTTTTAGTGTTTTTTTTTTAAATGTATTTTGTATACATGTACATATATTTTATTCTGTTATATATTAATGTGTGTGGCTGCTGTTATTCCCACCTTCCCTCCTGGCATTAATGAAGTCAATTAACAATCTTATTATAAAGGGTCGACTGCTTCTTTAAATTATATGGATTATTGTTGAGTCCATCTGCCTGTGATTTTATAGATATTTGTTCATTTTACTCCTCATCTTATGGTTGACTCTACTAAATGTTTGAGTGTGTCCACTCAGTCCCGACTGAGGAGACGTGTTCTCCAACGGCAGAGTCACGTCAGTGTCAATATGTATAACCAGTGATTATTTTAAGATGACGCTCTGCAAAGGTTTGAAAATGTTTTGAAATGAAAGATGATGGTGTTTTGATTTTATTCCCCCTAAACGTTCTGCAACCTTCCAAATGTCAAGTTTAGGAACAATAACTCTTCTTTTTGACAAGACAAGGACATATTTGGCATAAGAAGCAGCGAGCCTCATGTTTCTCAGCACAGCTACTGCCGCCTGTGTCGTTTCATACTCATTCCTGCTTCTTCATCATCAAGATGTCAACCTTCTTTTTAAAAGCATCTCTCATTGACACTTTTTTAACAATCATGCACCTCTACTAATGCCCTTTTCTTTCTCTGCTCCTGATAAATAATTGATTCATTATCCCCACTAGCTCTTGCTGCTCTTATTTTATTTTATTTTTTGTAGAGTTAATCTCCCTTTCCACTACCATTACTCCCTTCGCTTGTGCCCTCTTGATATGCCATCACATTCCCCGCGTGTTGGCTTGAACTCTCTAATTGCCAAGTGAAAGGATTGTTAAATTCCAAGTTCTGCTTCTTATCTTTCTCTGTCAGTGACATTTAGGCAAATGAGCAATTTAACTGTTCACATATTTTTTTTTTTTGTCATTTCCTCTCGAATCAGTAAAGCGAAATTAAATTTGACTCTGCCTGTTGTGCCGAGGTTAATAAATTTAGGTTATGGAGAATAAACTGCGTGTCTCTTATGCTCCCCCCCCACAGTGCCTGCCGTACTCACTGCTCCTGCAGCAGCTGGAGCTGAAAAACGTGCGGGAGCTGGAGGACCTGCTGATCGAAGCCGTTTACTGTGACATCATCCAGGGTAAACTGGACCAGAGGAATCAGCAGGTGGAGGTGGACTGCAGCGTGGGTCGAGACCTGGGCCCCAACGAGCTCCCCAACATAATCAACACACTGCAGGAGTGGTCTGTATCCCCCCGTGTCTCTGTGTACACACTTTAGATTTATGTCTCAATTACTTGTTTTTTTTCAAACTCTGCTTCACTCGGTGTCCTGCCTTGTTTTTCCTCTCAGGTGTACGGGCTGCGAGGCGGTACTGTGTGGTATCGAAGAGCAGGTCTCGAGGGCAAACCAATACAGAGAGAGCCAGCTGAAGGTCAAAGTTCAGGTGGAAACAGAGGTTAGTGCTTCAGCCAATAATCTCCCCCTGAGAAAATCCAGTAAATGTGACTCTCCTCCCACCTTCAGCGACTTTGTTTTTCAGCTCGGAGCCAACGGTGGTATTTGCTTCCTCCCGCCACACATCGTTTCCATGTCTCTTCAGTCTCTCATTTTTTAAATCTCTCCCTCAGGTTTCAAACCTACAGAAAACGTTAAAGGCCAGCGCAGCTTCCCCGTCATCAGGCCCTTCCCCTGCCGGAGCCGCCTCCAATCAGGACGCAGACCAGCCTGCCGAGCCCCGAGACCCCGCGTCCTCTCAGGAACCACGACAACCCGGCAAAAAGAGCTCAAAGGTGAAAGGGTGAGTACGACGACCCGTTGTGCTCCGGGAATATTTGCCGAACATTGTGGATGCTGTGGCTGTAGTATAAATGGAACCACCGTGAGTTTGCATCAAAATGACTTTGATTTCGGAAATCCAGCACATAAAATATGTTTGGCTGTGTAGAATAATTTACTTGAAATGATGTTTTATTCAGAATTGTTGGCGCACTCACTCAATCAAGTCTGTGTGTTGTTTTTTAAGCAAGAAAAACTATTTATTCCACACAATTGAAACAAAAAAGCAGCATTTGGAGGTGTTTTCCATTAAGTTTCTTTCAGGGCTGCTTCTTCTTTTATTCTGTAAAGCACTTTGGTTTTTCAAAGACGCTTCATAAATTTGAATTTACCTAGTTACAGCAGAGAGCTATAGAGACTCTTCTTGAAATACGGAATTAAAGCCATTAGTCCGGTGTTCTTTTAGAGAGTGAAGTTAATTCAACAGAGAGCTGCCGCGCTTCCATTTTTTTCTATTAGCATTAGGAAGCCAGCTGCTGGTGTAAGTGGTTGGTCTGTGTGAGCGTGTTTGTGCATTTGCATGAAGAAGCTTTATTATCAGATGTACATCAGAGTTCTGCTGGAGTACTTTAACCCTGTTATCAGGAACTGGGTTTTTTTTTCCCCTGCACTGCCTCCAATCTGGCACAATTACCAATGGTTAATTTCACATCTGTCCAACATTGTAAAATGTCATTGGACACACAAATGCCCTGCATGCTCTCTTCCTCAAAGAACTGCTCCCCCCTCCAGTGATCAGAAGGGACGCTTTGAGTACATGCTGTTTATGTTGTTCCTGCCGCACAGAAAGCTGCGATTATTTTTCAAGCTGCCTGTCGCATTTTGAAGCATGCAGCCCTATAATTTTCATCACTCAGCACAGCACTTCATTCAAATGAAGATCCACTTAATGTTTTGAAATCCAAATTAATGATAGCTTAACCTCAATCCTAAAAATTAAATTGAGTTTTGACACCATTTCTTTTGTGAAGCTATTTAAAGAATGGGACCGATTGTGCGGCAGGTTGTCATTAGAAATAGGTTCCTCGCAAACCGTTTTTAATTTGCAGAAATAGGAAATCCAGCAAGATTGAATGCAAATGCAGAAATGCTGATGATAGATATTTTAAAGCAAACAATTGCACAGAGGTTGCATCAGTAATGTGCTTGTTCAGGAGAGCGAGTGGAGAGTAAACGTGTGTAACATGCAAGATTAGTACAAATCAGCCTAGAAGTTCTAATTAAATTCATCTGTTGATGTCCCCCTCAGTCTGCGCGGCAGCGGGAAAATCTGGTCCAAGTCGAACTGAAGACAAAGACAGCTGTGGTGATGGACACTCACACTGGATAACAGACACATGGAGTTGTTTAAAGACAAACGATGGATACACACAGCAAGATGACCAGTGTCCACTGCACAACTAAAACCAGGAAACTCCACGGGAATTTTTCACGTCAACACATCTCACCTTGATGGATTCAGAGACACACACCAACCGGCTGATGGAAATTACTCGTGACATCCACTCTTGCAATTTGTAGCCTGACAGGCGGACTGATATTGTATGCACACACACCACTTGTAACCCACGTACACAAGAGAGTCAGTTTTTGACCTGAAACAAGATCAGTGTCATTGACTTGTGTGTAACTCTATTGGTTTAAAAAAATGTTCTTTTGGTTTAGATAAATTCTATGTTGCTTTGTAATATTTTTTTTTTCCTCTCTCCTGGGTTGAGACCTGTATGAAATGTAAAATGTCGGGAAATAAAAGGAAGCCCTGTACTTACCCCGACCGTCTCATTAATGTCACTGTCACTTCTTTTATTAAATGCACTTCAGAGTGCATCTCTGGAGGGTGCACTGCTAAATGTTAACTCGCAGAAGGGGGCTACCCGTTAGGAGGTCAAGCCATTAATTAGGGCATGTCCCCAAAGAGACTAATGTATTATAGAGCCGAGGCTTCCCCTGTGCACAGCCAGCGTGGCTACACCCACATCCCCAATCACACACTCGCATCAAGTGCATTCATATTTCATTCAAGTATGTTTTGCCCAAAGCTTCTATTTCAATGTCAAAATTGCCTGTTGAAATTGCCTGCCACCATCCCTCACATTTCCATCAAGCAGCTAAAATTGCCTTCATTTACCCACCCTGTCCACTTCTCACTTTTAAAAAAAAAATTCAATTTCCCCTAAATTCTCACTCATTCCGCTTGACATTAATGGTTGTAATTAGCTGACCAGCAGTAAAAGTGCTAGACAAAGGAGTCTGGATTGTGATCTATGTAACTGCATCTTTTTCATCATCCTGAAACCCCCTCCCTTCCCCTCCTTTGAACCAATATCTCCATGTTTTCCTTCCACCTCTATAAATAGTTGTGTTAATTTCAGTCAGTGTGATTGAACTCGAGTGGTTCACAGTTCTGTTTTTTTTTTTTTCTTTTAACCAGACAGGAGCTGTGAAATCTAACAGCTGTTCACATCTAAAAAGTGTACGTGCGTGAGTAATGGAGAAAGATTGCTGATGTTTGGAGAGAAAGTGGCAGGTGATTCATGTCTGTTTATTATAGGTGTGATCGTGTGAGCGATGACTCCACATCCACGACATCCGTGAGTTCACTCCTAAGTTGTGCATTAGTGTTGTTCGGTCACAGATTGCCGCAGCGTCTGCTGGTGTGTGCCTCATAACTATTGAGCCATTAAAACTTCCGATTGGAACCTGGCCAATCAATTACTTTGATTGATCAGTAAAATGCCCAGAGGAGATGGAAACACAAGCAATGCAGCAGACTGGTAGAATCTCAATAGAGGCGACTGGCATTTCTACTTACACACCCGCCTTGATTTTATTGACATTTGTTTGAAAAACTGTACACAGAGGAAATTCTTGCTTAGCATCCTGTTAATCTTTCTGAAGCGAGAGGAATCCATATGAGGTGAGGAGATAAGCAAAAGCTTCAGATACGGGCAGCCGCTTTATTCTTTACCCGCTTTTCAGACGCTTCTCGCTGGTAAAAACATGATTGGCACATGTGGGACTTTTTAATGCCAAACCCATGGTTCAGAATCAATGCAAGGCGGTGGACTAAATGTTCACTTTAGGCAAAAAGATTAGGATACAGGGTAGCTATTAAAATGCACAGTGTAAGCTTTATCCTACTCATAAAGCGCTGCAGATCACGCTGCTCCCACGGAAATTCATTCAACATGCACATAAACAGACGCGTACACAAAGCTAAAACGCCAGTGTTGAGTTTTTATTGAACTTTCATGGTACAGTGAAGACCACATTTCTACAGGAATGCTACTAAAAATCTCACAAGACTGGATATCTGGAAGAATTGCACGAGCCACACATGATGCCACCAGCACTATGTCTGTAGTGTTAATGTGTGTAGGAGGGGGTGGAAGAGGTGTCATGTCTCAAAGCCTACTTTGAAAAGTTGCCAGACACGAACCCTCTTTAACCATTTGAGAGGTTGTAGAAGACACTGGTTGATAAAATAGACATCTATAAATAATAGATCTGAAGGGGCTCTCACAGGTTTTCTTACAGTATACATGCAGATTCACTGAGGAGAAATGATGCTCCTTGATGTGCTACTTTTCCTTTGGTACATACAAGACAGCTGTGATACAGTGACTGGATAACGATGGTGCTTTTGTTTACTGGATTGAGATGCTGTCAGGTGAATAAATTCCATGTCGTGTTAACATCAGTCCTTTGATCGCTTGTGCCGCTCACCAATGCTCATTTCCATGATGATATAAATCTGTCTTTGTTGTGCATCACCGACCCAAAAAAAAAAAACAAAAAAAAAACCTTTGGGATTCATTGATTTTCAACAGGAATGCCTCCGATACTCTTATCCAGGATGTTGAATATCTCATCTCCATCACTTGGAAGTGCTCTAATCGTAACACACCTCTGCACGGTCCAGCAGGAACAAAAGGTGCTCAAGAAGAGGCGTACATCAGCCAGATAATTAAAAGAACAAATCATGAGGAAAACTGAAACAAAACAGGCTCCTCTACAGTCTGCAGAGAAACAAGCCACACTGTTTGCATTTTCAGGCGCCCAAAGCGGGGAATAAACAGCAGTTTTTGGAGCGTGACATGTTAAACACATTGCCTGTTGGCTACAACCATGCCAAACAGCTTTGTGAAATACCCCGTTCAGTGTTTGGAGATGTTCAAAAACGACTTTTTAACCATTTACAAACCAAGACAAAAGAGAATTGTACTGTCATTTTCACAAAAGAGCGGTCCTATAGGATGAAATAGTACCGAGGAGCTTCAGATGTGAAGGCTGGATCGCTGGAAACTTCTGTGGAAGCACGGGTTGAGCATTTCAAGGTAATGGGATGTAGCACGGCTGTTAAACTGCTTGTTTCTGAATTAGTCATGGCAGGTCAAAGCACATAGTGGTTGGGTAGCTTGGCAGAGCTCGGGGCCATACAGAGGGATGGAAAACAGGGAGCTGGGTACAGTGACGCAGAGCCACATAAAAGAAATTTACACTGAGCACAGAGGAAGGAAGGGGAGGGAGCGAGTGAGCGGCGGGGAGATGAGTTTGGGTTTTTGAGACCTCAGGGAAGCCGAGGAGTTTTTGTGGTGGCTGGATACCTGGGATCCCTGCATTCATTTCACAGTTTCAGAGAAAATAAAACGGCGCTGCAGGCACACCCTCTGGTCATGTTGATGTTTCTCCTCAGGCCCCGTAGAAATGTTTACCATATGGAAAAACAGTCACCTCAGAGGTTCACAACTGGGATCCTGACGCAGCAAGAGATACAAACAGAGAGAAGGCAGATGAGTGAGGGAGAGAAAGGCAGGGCTGTGGGGGGGCTAGGAAGCCCTGGTGATTATTGGATAGAGGAGAAGAGAAGAGAACACAGAAGAAAAGAATACAAAAAAGGAAAGAAAAAAAAACAGGTGGAGAAAAAAGAAGAGGAGAACAAGAGGCCTAAAGGTGATAAAGTGGCATACACACCGACGGAAAGCTGCATCACAGGGGACTAAGAAGGTGGTGGGAGGGAAGGCACGGAAGACGAAGAGGAAGAGGAGGAAGGTGGAGGAAAAGCTGATGGGGGGAGGAAGTGAGAGGGAGCTCTGGAGTACAGGACTATAATTATCCTGATTGAGATTAACTTTAAATACCCTCGAATAAAAGCATCATTTCACGGACGGCGGCTTGGCCGTCTTTTAACAGGCCCAGGATGACTCATCTGGAAAGGGAGTTTAATGCCACTGATACGTCTTACAGCGGCACCAATACCCCGGGCCTGAATACTCCGCTGAGGATAGCACCACTATCCAATTATAACTCCGTGTACATGCTTACAATGAACGCGGCAGAGTGTAATAGTGCTGCTTCACACACACCACACAAAGTCCAGAGGTGCACTCAGACTCATTCATGTACGTGTATTTAAAGGGTGCAGAGTTGGTGAGGCGTCTCATTACCTCTCCCTGTCGGTGAAGGAGGAGGAGGTGCTGTGCAGTGTCTGCCGACTGTCCTCCGAAGCGAGGGAGCGAGGGAGTGCGAGCGACAGAGGGGGAGCCACGCCACGGGAAAGCGGGGGTGGATGCTGGGAACAGCTGCGATCGTAACTGGGATAGAAGGAGATTGAAGGGGATGAGTGAAGGAGGAGGAGGAGAAGGAGGAGGGAGAAGACGCAGAAAAGGATGGAAGAGGGGAAAAAAGGATGAGAAAAAGGCATAGAGATCAAAATGACAAATAGGTCATAAGAAAAAGATACAAAATTGAGGTTGAAAGACTCAAAAGAGGATGGAGGGGAAAGAAAAAATTAAGACAGCAAAAGAAGAAAAATAATGGAGGACAGACAGTAAAACAGCAGGATGATGATGAGATACACACAGAGAGAAACAGAAAAGAGCAGAGGGAAAAAGGAAGAAGTGAATTGATGTGAAAGAGAGATTAAATACAGCAATAGTGAAATAACAAGTGACAAGCAGGGAAAATGTGAAGAAAAGCAAACAGCAATCAATAATACAAGAATGAAGGCGAGACAAACCAAGGAAGATGATAGAGCGACGTTAATGGGGGAAACAAATAGGAGCAAAGGTGGAAAACAGGCAGGAGTGAAGATGAAGTTTAAATAAGACAAATGAATACAGCAGAAGTAGAATAAAGACAAATGAAAGAGGAGAAAACAGAAACAATGTCAGCGAGAGAGAGGGAGAGAGAAAAGGCAGAGGACGAGGCAGTAAGAGATGAGACGACGTTGATAGCAAACGATTTGAATCACAGTGAGAAAAAAGACACAAAAGGGAGAGGAAAAAAAAAAAAAAGATGCCCGGAAAGTTGGAGTTTTGAGTGTAGACAGATCAATATAGCAGAAGGAGGAAGAAAGCGAGAGACGGACGACGGGGGAGAAAGAAAGGGGGCTATCGAAAAAGAGAGAGAGAGAAACAAATTCAGGAGAAGTCAAGAACAGCCGAGCCATTTAGCATCAGCGCACGCATTACACTGCCGCTGCGAGAAAGAATTACTGCACTCATCGGACTCATTAAAACGCTGTCAGAGACCGAGCAAGAAGCGGAGAAGGAGAAAGGCACCACGGGGTGATGGAGGGAGAGGGGGTTTGGTGTGGGGTGTGTGGTAGGTGTGGGGAGGGAGGACTGTTCTGAAAGGGTGATGATGCAACAAGGTCAGGGGATGGACGAGAGAGGAACGGCGAGTGAGTGAGTAAAGGTATGAGTTATGAGCGGAGGAGCGCCTATTTTGACACTTAAGAACACTTGGATGCACAACAAAAGCTGTTGGTACAGACCCCAGAGTCATCGTGCACCCTCATCTTCCCTCACTAACACCTGTCCCTGGCTGGCTTAGTGCTCTGTCTATACACACACACACGCACGCACAAACACACACACACACACACACACACACACACCCATGCATTCGCACACAAACACCGTCACGCTTGATAACATTAGCCACACTGACAATTTTAAGGGCCGGGAAAATCACTGAGCACATATGCTGCTCCTCTATAATCATAATGAACTGGACGCTGGCCAATCTCCACTATATCATCACAGTCCATCTGCACTCCCCCTCCCGTTCATTCCGTGGCACTTTCTCCATCTAACACATGGCGTTATTTACACATTTATGACACTGAAACACGAGCCAGTCTATAGCAACACACACAAAGAGTAAATGTGTGTGTGTGTGTGTGTGTGTGTGTGTAGGAGGGGGGGGCTGCTGCTGCCATGTCCCTCGTCTAAATCCCTGCTACTATCACTGTGTAAGGCCACTCTGGATCCACAGGCACCATCAGCAGCAATGTGGGCTTTTCTCTTCCACAAAGGGGGCGCCGTGAAGTAAGTTATCGAAACAACAGCGAGGGCCAGTCTCAGGAACAGAGAGGAAAGTGGGCTTATCGTGTATCAGCTCAAGGCAAGCTGGAGGATTATCTGCAGATCTGGAGCTGGACTGGCGGTGCTAGCAGAGACAGGAGACTGGTGAGGGAGATAACAGGCTGTGTGCAACGACAGGCGAGGAAATGACCATATCTGTAAGTAAGAGAAAATCTGAAGGCGAGATTGAGAAGATAGGTATTCAGACAGTGAAGAAGAAGAAGAAGAAAACCCTGGGATGCGAGGGGAGGAAGGCCCAAATAGGAGGAGGAGGAGGAGGAGGAGGAGGAGGAGGAGGGAGACGGAGATAATGTTGCCTGGAAGTATGGGTGCCAAAGCAAAATTGAGATTAGAAAAAGAGTGTCTGAAAATGGAATATGAAGGAGAACAAATTGTAAAGGTTCAGGGAATGAAATAAAAAAAAAAGCAACACAATAGAATGTGGGTGAGATAAGCAGATAAGAGAATTACAGTAGACATGAGGAGACTGACAAAAGGAAGAAGACAAAGCAGAGTGTGAGACACTGGAAAGAGGAATCCCAGTGGTCAGATAAAGCAGGTGTTATTGGTTTGATCAGTAAAGCATGGAAGAGCCCATTTCCAGCTAATGGCACGTGTGCACACTTCCTACCTACTGGGAAAGAATATGTAGCCTGTCCACAGCAATCATTCTTCCCCCCCCCCCCGTGTGTGGACTCTCAGAGAGCCTCGCTGTGTGTTGGGGCAGTTAGAGCACATGGGCACCAGTGCAGCCATGTTATTACAGTCTGTGAAGGAGCAGCTCTATGTCTCACCGATGATGTACAAGTATGTTGTGAACGGTTAATCATTGTGGCTCTGGTGGCAGTAAATGACACATCTGTGCCAGCTGTGACTTTCAAGAAGACAAGTGTCATTAATAAAGTCATTAGTAAGCAATTACTCAGCTGATGCTTTCGGAGGCAAGACCGAGATGTGTGGCGTCATCAAGGACAAGAGGCGCTCACATACCAACCAACAGCCACAACAAACAGATGACAACGACAACACCTCCAACAAAACAAATCCATAACACACATCCTCAGAGCTCAAAGCAACATTTACATTAACCCTAGTGTCTTTTGGTTTCTGGACTGGTTGACATGATTGTTTTTCAATTCTTTGTATACATATACATTCTTTTAATTCTGTATATACATATTTAACCTCTTAAGTATTCCATTTTAACTACTTCTTTTAACCATCTGCCACGCGCCGCGAGAGTTGTCCCTCTCAATTTCGTTGTACTCTGACTTATGACAATAAAGGCATCCTATTCTATTCTGTTCTATTCTTATTCGTTTCTATCTGTCACAGATCTCACACGCGTAGCTCTATTCACACCTTGTCATCTGAACCCATCCATCATTAGCAACACCTTAAACCAAAATAAGTTTTTGGTGCAGCTGAAACCCTTCTTTGGCATCACAACAACTTTCTCATGTCAATTACAACAGTACCAATACTTCATATACATTTAGAACTATAAGATAATTACACTATGTTAATCATGTCAGCACGCCTCCTCAATCTACATTTCAGCTCATCCCTTTTTCAACTGGAGGATGTTAGTCCTTCAATTTAACCCTCTTGAAGTAGAACCCCTACATCCGTCATCCATCAACAACCTGCCCTTATGTCAGGTATAATTACTGAACCTCTGCCGCCACGGGACATTTATGCTGGTCGTACAGGAAAAGTTTGGCTTATTTTCAGCAAAATCTATTCTATATTCATGTGCCCACACACACACACACACACACACACAAAGAAACTCATACACAATAAGATAATGGAGGAGAGAGGTTTGTTCCTACCAGAGTTTGGCTGTTATGATGACCGCCGTCAGGATGAGCAGTGATGAGATGGTCACGGTGACGTAGAACTGAGGGTCCACTGTAACACACACACACACACACACGCACTCATGCAGTTACTCGTTTCTAGACTGTGACTGTGTATAATAGTGTCCGCAAACAGAGAAGAAATCAATAGAGTCAGTTGAACATTAAATTGGATGCACGAGTCTCTGGCCTCCAACTAGAACTCCGATCCGATGACGTCTTTTCTGTTTCTTGCAGTTTGACAGCGACCAATTTCTCGCTGTGAGTGATGAGAACTTTATTAGGCATTCCCAGCCGCAGACACAGCCGGCTGCACACAGCAGGGTGTCAAACTTCACCCTGCTGACAGCTAATTCCCTTGAGGACTCCTGGCATGTGTGTGTGTTCGCATGGACTCGTCTCATGGCCACCTTTATTTAGTAATCCTTCATTCGCATCTCCTGATGCCCACCTTCCTCGGGCTCTGTCTCCTCCGCCTCCGTTCCTCCATCCTCCCCTCCCGCCTGGTTGTTGGACTCCAGTAGCGTCTCCTCCGGTGGCTGAAAGCTGCCTGGTAGAGGGTGATGAAGCCAGTCCTCAGATGTGGCGGTGCCGGCCTCCAGCTGGTTCCCGTGCTGGTGCAACGGGTCAGTTTCCTGGCTGGAGACGAAGTGGTAGGTCTCATCCTCCAGTGGTTGTGTGGGACCCCAGTCCACTGCCCACAGAGGGGTGGGTGTGACCTGGGCCGTGACGGACAGCTGGACTGACAGGGCGTCCACCTGCTCCTCGCCCTCGCTGTCGTCAAGGTTACAGGTGGAGGGCTGTGTCACCAGAGCAACCAGAAGGAGGGAGACAAGGCAGTGGAGGGCAGTCAGTCGTGCGACAGGAGAGATGGAGCTGGAAGAGAAGTGACAGGAGAAGTTAGCTGTGGAAATGTATTGTCCACAGGAGCCCAGCGCGACCTCAGAAGCTCAAGACAGTGATTGTCGTGCCAGCCATCAGTCAGCCATGCCATTTTTACATCTGTGCCCAATACATCTCTCCTTCACCTCTGATACTATCCATCTTACCATCTCTCCATCGCTTCGCTGTGTTCACTGAGACTCCGCTGCTCCGATCATCTCTCTCTGTAAGATAAGACAGAGGGGCGAGAGGGAAAGTGAGAGGGAAAGGGGGAGGGTCCAAATTTTTTTTTCTTTCCGTCTTTTATGTTGCCACATTAAAAGCGAGTAAACACAGACACCAGTAAATAGTGCTGGCATAAAGCCAACTCTGTCACCTTTTTCCATGGAAAAACATACAGATACTCCTCAGGGCATTGAAATTTAACGCTCAATTATGCGCCACATGCTTTTGCAGAATGCACATCTGCATGCAGGGAAAAAAATATAAAAGTACACACACAAGGTCTTTTGTGCACCCTCACACACATTTACAGTGCAGACACCTGAGCATAACACATTAATCATTGTTAGAGGCATCATGCATGGAGCCAATACTCTATATGGCACTTTGAGCCGAGAGACAACTTCCCATCTACAACTACTGCCTAAATGCCACAGAAATGTCACTCGGGAGAAACACAATCAAGACCAGGAGACAGACAGAGACACGCACATTCCTCCGACACATATCAGTTATCATGCCTACCTCTGGCAGTGGAGAGAGAGAGAATGAGAGAGGGAGACAGAGAGAAAGGGGCAGATACAGCGAACAAGTGAGGGAGAGAAAAAAAAAGCATCGGTTGCCTTAGCGACTGAGACATGTAGAGTCTGCTAGAGTACGAGAGGAGAGAGGAGAGAGAGAGAGAGAGCGAGCGACGTGGGGAAGGCGAGAGACTGTAGGAGAGAGATTTAAATGCTAATTATTTTTTTTTAAACGGGTTCAATTAAATGGACGCGGAGGAAAAGGAATGAATTTGACGAGGCAAACAGAAATGATACTGAGGACGTCATTAATAAGCTCATTTTAAAGGCGGGGAGGTTAAAAAAAAAAAAAGAACTCTACAATTATGTTTACAAAAAAAACAGCAAGGACACCCCAGAGAGAGAGAGAGAGACAAAAAAAACACAGACAGCAAAGAAGAGGAGGTGCGGGGGGGATGGAATAAAATTTAATTTACATTCATTTACAGAGGTTGCCCCGTTAGAACTGGGAGATGAACCGGTGTATTGAAAAGCCACGGTCAATAAAAAGAAAGACGACAAGAGATGCAGAGTTTGGAGGGTGTGATAGCCAGAGTGTGACAGCTTTATTGTTTGTCAAAATATTATTTACATAAAAGACACTCTGTGTTTCTGTCTCAGACGCACACTTTGTCCATCTGTACGCTGGCTCTCAGACATCGACACTCAGTCTGTCACACCTCACCCCCACCCCCCTCCTTCACTCTCACTCCACTCCCTCCCTCTCATTTCCTCCTTGTGTCTCTGGGCCATGGTGTCCTCAGCGATGAGGTGTGTGTGAGACCAGCCCTCACTGAACGACACAGCGGAGCCACGAACTGGACCCGCCGTCCTCCTTCGCCTCCTCCTCCTCCGACGACCAGCACTCTTCATCGTTGTCTTCATCATCTTCGTAATCTGAGTTTGAAAAGGACGCCACAAAGATTCGTCACAACACACATCATCTCAAATTAACATGATCGCATAATCGTTGATTCCACAGTCACCCGTGAAGGGTGTGAGTCAGTAAATGAAACCTGATGATGTGTGAAATTGTGTGTACGTACCATCAGTCTCTTCGTCATCTTCTGAGTCCCCCTCTGACTCCAGCGTGACATCCAATCCACTGTCTCTCCTCGCTGTGACATCACCTCTGGAACAGAGCCGCTGAAATTAACTTAATTGCTAATATCGAAAACAGGGGAGTGCATTAAATGTCAAAGTTAAAATGTTTCTCACAACTCACATTCTTGATAAACAAACACAGTGGGGGCCCGATGACGCCAATCACTTCTGTGTATTCTGAGCATGCCCAAACATTCACATATTTTGAGGAATAACTGCATAACTTTCTTTTGGCTTTTTCCCTTCCTGGTTCACCACAGTGAATCCAATTCGCAGTGGATGGTCATCCCGTGAATCAAACCCAGGTCCCCTTTGCACCAACTTAGTACCAAAGTACCAACTGAGCTATCCAGCTGGGATATATATATATATATATATATATATATACACACACATATATATATATATATATAGAGAGAGAGAGAGAGAGAGAGAGAGAGAGAGAGAGAGAGAGAGAGAGAGAGAGAGAGATTTAACTGACAAGTTATGTGTACTGGTTGAATATAATGGAGTTGAAACTTTTGTGGATGTTGAAATAAGAATAATGAAAATAAGAGGAGAAATGTGACTTATTTTTCTGTTCTAATGTAGGTTACTTAACAAAATTTAAAAGAGAAAGGAAAAGACGAAGACTTATTTTAATAAGTTGTTTTTCTTTTTCTGAACGTAGAGCTTGTATGGAATGCCTTATGTTCAATGTCACGCTTTGCCATTGTAGATTTTGCAGACGTGATATGCTGATGTACTCAGTTGTGTGTTTGGTTTTTGCTTTACTCTGTTGTAAAATATCTTTCCAAATAAAAACAAAATTCTATGAACAAGTAAAATGGCAACGTTTCTATATATTATTGATCTTAAATGCTACAGAGATTAAGTGTTGCCAGGCTAGCCTATATTAAGGGTGATTTAATGTATATGTATGATTCTATGTGGATTCTCAAGCCGTTGTGTCACATTGATGGTATTATGAGGTATATTAATTTAGGTAGGACTACATAGGACATCTCTAAAGGCCTAGGGTTAAAATGCACAGCCCACCACTGCCAGCATGTATTATTTGTAATGAAAGAGATCAATAACTCCACCACAAAATAAAAAAAATAATAAAGAAAAGACAAAAGAAAATCTTTATACATTTTTCCCACAGTTCCCACACTGAACGGGAAACAAAGAAACTTGAAACAAAACTGTTCTTTTGTCATTTTAGTGTTGATGGGCCGTTACTTGTGATATGTATAACAAAACAGGTGTCGCTGTGAACTGCACGTTGCTTGAGACAAGAGTGATCAGGCATCTACAAACACTGGGTATCAGATGCAGTATCTAACATATTCAGTCATAAATATTTAAGTAGATTTTCTTTTCTAATTTTTAAGGTTTTCTCAAATACAGAGTTTAAAAACATATCAGTCACTGCTTTATGACCCTCTGTGTTCCTCTATGATTAACTCTGCAGATGACCTCGGCTAGAAGATGAATATGCAAATGCAAGGTTTAATTGACCATCCTTTTGACAGGTGTTGCACCCACCTCTGCTTCCCCGAGCTGGGGAGCTGCTCCCACACAATGAGATCACGACCTCCAGTCACCCATCGGTGGTCTCCGCTCCCCGTGGTCCAAGCTGTGAAGCAAAGGACTCTGGGAGCATCAGGCCAGGTCAGTGAGGCCAGGTAGCGACACTGAGGAAGAGAGAATACTGGAGGGAGAGGATGAACGGGACAGGAAGGATACAGGTCAGCAGTTATGATTTTGTCTTAAATCCAGATTATGAAGTGGATTTGAGCGAGGAAGTTCTGCTTTCACTTCTGTAACTCACAATTTAGAGTGCTCTCTCCATTCGCCAGATCATAGCAGGAGCCAATTAGGAGGCCTCCTGTCTGGTGAACACAATCTGTTACTCCAGTGATGCTACTGTGATTGGTTAGCCTGGACATCGCTCCTGTGATAATTAGACAGATGTTAGGTGGACGGATTATGCAAATTTTTTGACACGTGCCCTCCTTTTTTCCATTTCGCTCTCTGTCTCCGACACACAGACACTCTTCCCATCTAACTCTAGAGCTCACCAGTTCTCCAGTGCAGGATCTTGAGCCAGGCTTGACCGTAAGCCAGGAAAACTCTGTCTCCGCGGGGGCTAAGGGTCAGACGCCCACCAGACTCCCCTCCACAGCCCGTTAACTGGCCATCCCAGTGGTGGAGCAGCCTCAGGGGGTCTTGATCCGAACACCGGTTCTCCCACACAGACACCCCTCCCTCAGCCGAGCCACTGAACACCAATGGACCCTGAGACTGTAGAGGGCACGGGAGGCACGGTTGTCATGGAGATTAGAGTCTTCACCCAGTGTGTTTATGTGTAATTGTGTTTATGTGTGCAGCAAAAAGCCCAGAGAGTATGAACGTTTGTGTAAATGGAGAAGTGTGTGACAGGTTTAGAATGTACATTTCTGTGATGCTCTTGGTTATAAATGGATTGTGTGTTTTGCATAACAAACAACAAAGAGGATGACAATGACGCGCTATGCTTTCATGCCTCAGGCATATTTTGATGATTGCAAATCGAGAAAATGTGCATATGCAGCCCTGGATTTCAATATTCATAAAAGCCTTTTTACTGAAAATATGTAGAGTATCCTCTCTGAAATTGGCTGAGCCCCACAGTTTACATCTCTACAAAATATCTTTTGATTTCCATTCAAAAGTAATAAACAAGAAAAGCTAAGAGGACAAGAATGTAAAAATGTAGCAGCTTGATTTCTTGTGGCGATGCTTTTCCGAAAATAATTTATAAAGTGCTTTAGACAACCTTGGTAGAGAATCTGCCATCTTCCCCCCCTCCCGACTCAATTCAAAACAAAAACAGCTGGAGAATACTCTGATTTGCGTGGATGGTAGTAAGGGAGTGACTCACCCACCTGGATGGACGTAACTGCATCCTGGTGAGCGGTGATTGACTGGCAGTTTTCAAAAGTGTGCCAGCTCCAGGCTTGAACTTTCCCCCCATCTGGAGGTGACAGAGTGTGAGGTTAATGTGTGCTGACAGGCGACTGGCAGTCATTATTGTCGGTCACAGTCGACCCACCTGAGCCTGACTGCGTCTCTATGATTCAGTCTGATAGCCCAGCACTGACTAACTCACTGGCAGATGATGCCACTTTGTCAGACTTCGCCTACATATTAGAGAAGATGTATGCACTGGCATGAAACATAGCAAGAGTGCCTGCATACGTCTTTACAACAAGCTGTCAGATTTTTTTTTAAAAACCCAACATGGTAAGAAACACTGTGTTTAATTATCATCTCACTGTGTCACTGGTTCTTGTTCTGTCTTTTCCACATGTAAGTAACACACCTGACCCCGTGATGATGTAGCCGTCTCCTTCTGGTACAAAGCAGAGGGCGGTCACAACGTTGAACGTGTAGATAGACTTAACACACTGTCCTGGAGGCACAGAGGAATGCTAATTTAATTGACAAGACACAGACCACCAATCGCAGAGCACATATTGATTACCATTCACAGACACACATACATTTCCTGCAGAGAGCGCCGAGCCCTGGGGTAAAGTCTACCTTAATGCATAGAATATGTGTTTGAGTGGTTTACCGATGTTTAGCACCCAGATCTTCACATTGCAGTCTGCGGAGCCGCTCAAAATAAACCTCTCCTTTTCGGACAGAGACAGGGACCAGGCTGGAGGCAGGGAGGAAAATAGACAAAAGAGCAGGAGGAGGAGGAGAGAAGAAAAAAAAAAAGATGGGTACAAAAAAAACAAAAACACAATCCCCAAGGGAGAGGTAAAGGGATAATACGTCTTGGACAATACAGTACATTACTGCTACAATACTGAACATTTGAACAGTGGATTACAGGTCACATTGACAAAATGCCTTTCTCATCTTATCCATAACTTAATACAGGACTTCTTGTGATACATTCAGACCCCTTTTCGACTTTAGTCTGCCATTCCACATTATGATCTTTTCCTAACAGTACACTGGACAGTCATTGTGTTTTTTTATTGCTAATTCAACCCAGCTCTATCCAGCTCTATGAGCACCTGACTTATTACCTTTATTCATATGGTTTTAATACCTTTAACCCACTGCAGCACTCCCCATACTCTTTGCTTAGCGGAGTTTCCTGAAACTAGAATTAATGGCAAGCAACTGAAACAGTATAATGGGTCTAATGGTAAAGAAGTAGCCAAATGTAAGATTCTGGGAAGCAATTCGAACCTTTTTTTTAACTTGATGGTGGTTAAATCGAGTTCAGTAATAAATGGATGATTTTCTAAAGACAAAGCTTTATATATACTGTATGTGTGTGTATGTGTACACTGTTATTATGTCTCTGTCTGCATTTGTAACAAAGCCACATGAGCAGTAGGTGCAGTATCGATGCAAATGACAGGAGATGTAAGGCAGTTTAAAACTTTTAATGAGACAATCTTAATTACATTGTGTCGCACAGCAGGAAAACTATACGGTGTGAAGTCTAACGGAGGGCTCTGTGCTGCACGTGTACTGTCACTTGATCTAATAAAGGGCTGCTGACAACTAAAGTGTCACAGTGCTATAGTTTCAATGGAACACTGGGCTTCAATATCATATTACTCTCCAGCAATATTATATTTAAGTGGTCAACAGGAATGAAGAGTTCTACTCCCTTGTGTTGACTCTAACGTAGAAAACATACCCCATGGCAGGAAAGTTTGACAAGTTATAGGTGTTGTCAGAGAGGCAGACAGTTAAATGCATGATTGTCAGCTGTAGATAAAAAGAGAAGTATGCGCGCTGTTCTACTCTTTGGCTCAACAGAGAAGCTTGGAAAAGTGGAATCTCTTTTCCACAGTGAGATAAAATGGTGTGACGTCAGCTATATTTATATTTAGTGTTTTGTTTTGGACTAAGAGGAGAGAAGTGGAAGGAATGTGTGCAATTTATAGTATTTTTGTTATGCAGCTTAATCGTTAATTATGCATGTATTTCTTCAGTGGAAAATGGATGTTTTAATTACTTTGACCAGAGCCTATTATTGCGACATACTGTCACATTATAGTTAATGTAGTTGCTTTTCTGACGGAAAAACATACTTGCCAACATTACATTTCTACTAAAACAAGAAAACACTAATTTGCCAGAAAAATGTGTGTTTTAAAATGCTGAAATTCCCTTTTTTGCAGTGTGTGACTCGAGTTCTGCTGAGGTACATTATTTATTCACTTGGTATTTTAAGGTGAGAGGGACTGTGGGAGGAGAGCTGGAGAGGGCGCTGGAGTTCAAGTGATGGAAGACTGCCTGCTTCAGTCAGACAGTGGACTCTCTAAAGTGTCTTCTGAGGTTATCTCTCACTGGGTTCATCTGATGAACTGCTCCTATAATTACCAGACCTGAGGCCACAGGCATTACTCAGCTCTATTCACTGCACATATAGGACAAGTGTGTGTATGTGTGTATTTATGTGTCCTCACCCAGCCTCTTGCAGTACTCAGGGGGAGGAACACACAGACAGGTGACCCCACCACTGTGACCCCCCAGGTTCTTGTGCTCTGTCGCTGTCGGAACGTGCCACACCTTAACTGTTGTGTCTCGACTAGGAAAGGGAAATGCACAAATGGAGTGAGGATAAGAGAATTCAAAGAGAAGACAGAATGAGCGGAAGCAAGCGGCTGAAAACAAGCAAGGCGTTCGACACAAACCACTAGGGATTTGCGTAGAGTGATCAGGGCGGGGGAGGAAAAACAGATCAGACAGCGAGGAAGAGAGCGGGAGCATATTAAGTGATAAATGAGGTGAAATGTTCACTTTGCACATCCATTATGCAAATAAAGGCTTCTTTGGCTTTACCTCCCAGAAATCACCAGGTTGTCAACGGCAACCACACAGGTGACTATGTCATTGTGCCCCTCCAATAGCCTCAAGCGAAACTTTGATTTCTCCCATGTCACTTTGAGAGCTGTTAATTCGGCTTCTGTTAAAAAAAGAAAAAAGAAAAGGAAGGGAACCGTGCAATTAGCAGCGTTGACTCATCAGCGCTAAAGCTTGTTAATCTACAGAGTTCTTCAATATGGATTAGACTGCTACTGTGAAGCGCAGGGTTAATTTAGCTGTGAGGATGCAAAACATGGGTGCTGTCGGCAAGGAAGCAAACACTGTGTGTTAGTTTTAATTCTAGCAGCCACAAGAGCTTGTTGGGACTCCTCGGGGCATACATGTATAATTTGATTTTAGTTGTTAATTCCAATTTAGGACACAGCCTGGGTGGTATTTCAACCGCTTACAGTAAAGAATAATAACAAGATCTTCTATCACTTCACTTAATGACTCTACCTTCCTGATTTGGTCGCTGCTCCGTGTCAGTGTCTGGACAGCCCCCTGACTCGTCTCTTCTGTGATCAGCCTTGGCGGCTGCTGTCTTTTCCTGCTGTCTGCCTACTCCTTCTCCCCCTCCTGTCTCCTTCTGCCTGCCAGCCGGCGCTGGCATTCCTTGAGCTTTGGACTCCGCTTCTCCCTTAAGGATCTTGGAGGCTGGAGGCATTTGTGATGGAAGGGCCTCAGGGGCATGCTCGCTGTGCCAGTACAGAAAGCAGAGATGAATGAATAATCAAGATACACACTGCACATAGCATCCTTATGGAGATGACAAAATATACCTGTAAAGTATGTTCAAGTCCCAAACAAACAATAACTAACTAATTCTAGTTAAGGAGCACAGATAAGAAAGTGTTTCATTGGGTTTGATGATAATACCTTCACATGTTGATTTGAGTGATGTTCAACAGCCCAATGGGGTTTAATAAGGAGGATGGCATCCCTGACTGATCTTTACATGACATATTACAAACAGTAGAAACTTCCTGTTTTCCTAAGGTGTGATGCGGTTTGACCGCCAGTGTGTTTGGATAGACATACAAAAAAGATCAAACGCTTCAAAAATGAATGTTGTTGCTTTTGAAGAATTATGCTTCTCTCCATCTGCCCCCCTTGCTGGTACCTCTCCCTCACTTCCTTACACTTGTCTTTTCATCTTCTCCTTTTTTCCGTCTACCACAGTCCCCAGAGTTTGCTGCGGGCCAGAAAGCTGCAGCTGAAGCTCAGCCAATCTGGAACGCAGCTCCGCCTTTCTGGAGATCTGAGAGAGAAGATGCCACAAGATTGGTTGTAAAGCAAGTGATTTAATCCACAACTTGTTTATATGCACAACCGACGTGGTCCTTCTGCCTTCATGTATTAGACTGCAACTTACAACACGCACCCATACTCCGGTCTAATTGTGAGTTATGAAATATGTCAGTTTGTCAGTATGTCAGATGTCAGTTTGATAGCAGGAGACTCCTTTCTGGGTTGAAAGGGCATTCTGTTAATTTTACAGACTTGCTTTTTGGGATTTTGGGAACATTGAGGGAGTCCAGAAATTTACAAAAATCAAATCAAATTAAAGTTCTTTGTAACTCTGGTGATGCTATCAAGATTATCTCAGCCTTACTTGAAGACATAAAAAAAAAAAATTCAAAGATGAAACAGGGATACTCAATGTGAGACCTGCCGGCCAAATCAGTCCACAGCAGGTTGCCGACAGGCCTGCTAACCACTTTCTAATTCACAGTGAAAATAAATTGATTGACACGGGGACTTTTTTTTAAACTCTTTCAGTTAAATTTAAACTAAAACGCACCTGCAGCCTGTAAATGGTGTAAAATATCTGACTTTTTATTCAAATGGCCCTTGTGTCAGGATAGTTCCATCACGGAGTAAGTCTTTCAATTTGCACGTAAATCCTTTAAAATAATTATAACTTATTTTCATGTTATTGTTATGTCCTTTCTTAATCTTAATGGTTGACTGAAAGACCGTACTGAATTATAGTAATTGTACGATCCAGTCTTAATTTATACATTCCTACTTTCTAGGCACAGTCTAATCTTAAACACTGTGTAATAATGTATACATCCTTGACAATATTATAATTCACCAAGCGTCATTTTCATAACCTACTTTTCTCCCTAAAGTTTCAGATAATTATCTGTCTGCATGAAATTCCTGAGGCAAAAGCTGTCAAATTATACACTGTGCAGTGATTATTTATTCATGCTCATCACATATTTTTCTTTTCTTTTGTTTTTTTGGTGATGTCAACACGGTTATGTCAACATAAGGGAGAGCATCGTCACTCCTTTGCCAAGTATCCACACCGTTAAAACCTCGTCTTGATTTTCTCAAAGTGCCAAATCTAATATCTGTAGTAGCTCGTCTACTGGTACGCACGCATCTTAAGATATCAAGCTTCCCTCCAATCTTGTGTGTCACATTTTAAGTTTGTGTTTTTTCACTCTGATGTAGATTTTTCTCCACACCGTGCTTAAGTGAAGTCATATGGAGGTGCAGTCACAATCTGCTTTCACACCCGGGGGAAACCTATTAACAACTCATTGACTGCCAGACAGCAGTCAACATTACCTTTCAAATGACGTCTATAGATGTCATTGGGAGTCATTAAAATTTTGCTGAAGTCGCACAAGTTACACACAGAAAAAAAACATAAAAATGCAGATGAAGTGTCTCTGTACCTTGATTTTCTCCTCTGGAGTAAGACTGATTTTTATTTCCAGATTCTCAATCTGTCTCAACTTCTTCTGCAGCTTTCTCACCTCCCCCATTTGAAGCTAGTTTTTTTTAAAGCGCTGTAGGTTTTAACTACACTACACTGTCCACAGGTTAACACTCGTCTTTACGGCCTGGGCGAGTTAAAATTAGTTTAAAATGTGTCAGAGATAAAACATCGCCTTTAAATGAAAAGTCTAGAGAGGTGTGATCAGCTAAAGGCGTCATAGTCCTGTAATGACGGGTGGAGGGATTGAAGGGACGTGTCGCCGGATGTTGACGAGTCCTGTAAATTGTGTATTACTGTCCCTACAGCGACACCCAGCGGATGTAACAGGAACTGCATTTTTAATTAAC
>JAPTHA010165304.1:0-26595 GCA_029814585.1 Gymnapogon annona | reverse complement strand
CGAGTCCTGTAAATTGTGTATTACTGTCCCTACAGCGACACCCAGCGGATGTAACAGGAACTGCATTTTTAATTAACGACCCTTTAATTAACTAATCATTTACAAGAATGTTCCAGGGGTGGTTAAATGTGTTAAATCTTACATACTTGGAAATTATAATACAGAAAACAAATGACAGTACTGCTGGTTAGATGTTGTTTTTTTATTCATATGATAAAGAGTTATTGCATATGTAAGCTACACGTTCTTATGTACCTTCACACAATATTTAAAAATCCTCCACTTGAAAGAACCTGAAAATTTGATGTGTTGTCATATGCACACAATGTTTCGAAGTAGATCTGATAGCTCTGAAAGTAATATTCCTTCTGAGTAAAACCCATGTTCTAATAAACTAAGAAAAAAATCGCATTTTAGCTCCAGTGGTCATTTTGATTTGACTGTTACAAACGATTCTAATAAATGTAGTCTACATCTGTCGAAAACGATTAAAACATCTTCAGAAATCAATCGATTATCGGTCAATCAATAAATATATTTAGAAAAATGTATAAACAGAAGACATGACTCTGTGTTCCTATCATTATTATTACGCAAACAAATCACTACGTCTCTTTACCATTAACATGCAACAATGGCAAATTAACATCGACAGAGCCCTTTTTTTATATTTTTTTATTAATGATGTCAAAACACCGAATAAACTCAGACACTCTTCATTTCTAACATTTTTAAATTAGCTGCCACTTCTGTGACCGGAAATGACATCAGCAGACACGCTCCTTTTGTCTGACGACCTTATCCGGAGGAAGTGGAGCTCAGACGAGGCAGCTGCTTCACCGGAGGGGGAAAAAAAAATCTAAAAAAAAAAAAAAAAAAGGAAGAGTGGGAAAAAAACTTCAGCGCTTTGCGGGATTTGGACACAGATTTGGAAGCGGTGCCGACAGTGTCCCTGTCCGCAGGAGTTCCGGGGAGGGATACGGAGTCCTCGGTCCCGGTAAACGCCACTGTTCTCCATGCAGTCGCTAGTATTTTTTGGGTAGATATGCATGACTCTGCTGCCGCCTTTTAGCCAGTCTCCACAGCCGGAAGTCTGCGAGGACGGTCTATTGGTTTTTTTCTTCGCTTCAGTTTTTTTTAATCTTTCGTGTGTGGGGGGGTTTTTTTTTCGTCGTTTGCTTTGGTTGTTATTTTTTGCGTGCATAGCGCTGCCTGATCGCTGTGTGTTTACACGACCTCAGGCCTCACTAATTAGAAGGCGCAAGGAGCCGAAATGGAGTCGATCTTTTGCGCTAATGCATTATTGTGAACATATACATACATACATACATACATTATTCCCGATTTGTGACATTTCGTGAAAATAACCCCACATTTTGTCTTGAGTGGTTCATTTATCTCGACGCGGTTGTTTTATAATAGCGCCAACTTCAAACCAAGTTTTTCGATTTCCTATTAACACAAATCACAATAATAAATCCTTCACACAAATACACAAGACACGCTACCATCCCACAACAGTGTACTAGGTCATGTGTTGCATAACCAAATACATTTTGTTCATTCTAAACATTAGACGCCCATAACTTGTTTTTTTTTAAAACCGAAAGCACGATCTTTATTTCCTTTTTCCGCCCTGCCTCTCCTACACACTGTCACACGTTTATAATTCGTTTGTAAATCAGTCATCTTGTGTATTTCTATTTTATCAGAGGATTAAGGCACTACATTAGTACAAGATTGTTGGCCTCGAATAATGTTATGGGAAAATGCATATGCATGAAATGGCATAGTAAAATGTTGAATTAATATAATAATTATTTGTATGTTGTCTTTGTATATTATTTTTTAAAGCAATAATAACACACACTACTGACATCCATTGTCTTTTTGTTTTGTTTTGGGTTTTTTTGTGCTGTTGCAGAAATGATGGAAGACTCTCATTTTAATTCATCGTATTTTTGGTCTCCTGTTCCCACTGTGCCAGGGCAGGTAAGACTCACCAGGATCTTAATTTTGTTTCATTTGTAAAAAAAAAAAAATTAAAAATCATGGGTCATGTTAAGTTAAAACTCCTTTCAAAGTTTAATTTCGAGTCCCCGTTCTTCATATTTTTTCTCTTAACAACTGGAAACTATTTTGCCAAGATTTCAAATTTTCTGTCGTCAGGGGTCATTGTAATATTAGCCTTTTAAAATTCTTTATTCTTTGACCCCCCCCCCCATTAACATAATTCTCAGTACATATTCTTAAATGGATTGAATGACTGTACCTCTTCTCTGTTCCCACAGATTGAGAATGCCATGTTTTTGAATAAAGTGAAAGAGCAACAGGAAAAAAATGCTTCTTTCCCGCCTTCCTCTGCATCACACTACCCAACAGCTGTACTCACCATCCCTACTCCTGGGGGCAAGACAGATGGAGGGGGCCAGGCAGGGAGTACGTCACACCTCCACCCTCCACACAGCACCCAGAACATCACGGTGCTGCCCGTCCCCTCCACAGGCATCATGACAGCAGGTACGTACACCTGCCTCTATGTGGAAAAGCCTTCCTATTTTTCCCTTTTTAAAGTCAGTAGATTTATTATTGCTACAACAGACCTTCTTAGCTCCAGTACAACATGTTGGTAATACTAATGATTTGGAATCTGACTGGAGCAAGATGTTTACTCTCCTGCTCTCCAACAAAGTTTACAGTCCACAGCATTAATGTGGATTTGTTTATTTCTCTCTCTCTCTCTCTCTCTGTCTGCTTGTCATTCTGGTGCAGCCGGTCTGGTCATCACAACTCCTCAGGGAACTTTAGTCTCTCCCACCTCTTCTCAGTCGTTTGTTTCCGGTCACCCAGCAACAACCATGATTGTGTCACCACTCCATGCTCCCAATGCAGGTAAATCACACAGACGTGCAACACTTTACTACTAGTCTCTAAGAAGTTCCAAATCTGAATAAAAAAAAAACTATCAAGGCAATATTATTACATTTTAATGTCATCCAGTGTCGTCAAGTCAATCGCAGTTTTGGTTCAAGGGCTTTTACAGACTGTATCGTATGCCCTGCTTAAAACTATTATTAAAAATACATCAGTGTATTACAACACACAGATTAAATAATAATAAGATATTCTCAAATGTACCGGTAATTGTTTGGGTTTTATGAGTGTAAATATATTTGCTCATGTAGACATCATATTTGGTGCTAGAAAAAAAATCAACCAAACTTTTTTTGTCAGGAGTAAAATGATAAACAGACAACACACTGCAGAAACTAATATTGTTGTAGCAATTTGGAACACAATCAGACCTCTGGGCTTGTTTTCCTCAGTATCACCTCTGTTTCACTCTATCCAGGCTTGTACAGATAATAAAAAAAAGATAGATTTTGGTCGGTTTTGTCTTAATGGCATCTATGTGTTATAAACTCACCGTGCAATTCTTCCCAAAGCGAAAATTGATCTCAGAAGGTGTAAAACAACATCAAGAGAAAGAGCAGTGCATAACTTGTTTCCAGGCAATTTAATGACTTTTTCTTCTGCCCCATAAAACGGGATGCTGTCACAGATCGTTTTATTTAGTTTTTTGTCCCGGAGATGTACAATCATCTCAAGACTTGGATCAAGATTTAGCTTGATTTTCTGTAGAGAACTACATTGGTTTAAAAACGTATTGTGTGAAATTAGTTTAGTATTTAAACCAAAAATGATAACCAGATGTTATAAGGCTTTATGTCATATATAAAATACTAAATTCTGAACAGTGACAACAACACACACATTTACAATCTGCCTGTGGATGGGACAGTGTGCGACAACACATTGCATGCACATCACACACAGACACACACTGAATATGAAACACTGTACACTTGTAAATACTTCAAATGGTTTTCCATTTGTAAATTGTTCTGGACATTATATGTGTATATGGATCAATGATGTGATGCCTATTTTTGTGTCAGAATGAATTTTTTCCCATTGAAAAAATACATAAAAGGATAACGTGTCATATACCGTTCCTGTATAGAGGGCCACTGTAATTTCTCCAAACATTGTAATTATTGGTCATTTTTTTGCATCTGAAGTGCTAAAACATCAAGTGTGGTGACCAAGGATTGGTAATAATTGTACTAAATTTCAAACACAATATCCATCACTTTTGACTTCAATATTAATCTGTGGTATACTGTGGTTATGTGGATACTATCTGTACACATTTTACACCAGTTTTATCTGTTTTAAATAAAAAATGGGTATTACACCTGCATAACGAGAGACACTGACATAGAATAATTTTAGAAAATCATGGATGACAAAAAATGAAAACGCACATCCTTCTTAAACGGTTTATTTAATTACCGATACTTGTTAAACTGTTAGGGATGTTAAGGAAATACATAAATTTACAGGTAAACTATGGTCACCCCAGATTACTTTTTTTTTAAGGCTATGTCTTATCTGCTTAATTTGGTTTTTGCATAAATGAATGTGTACATTACATTCCAAAGGTTTGAACAATGGTCAAATATATCCATATTTTTAGTAATTAAAAATTGACCTCTTTAAAAGTCTTAACCGTCAATGACCCATATATGATATATGTACATACTGTATATATGTACTGTATATATTACACTTTGTATACCTGCTCTTTTACTGTTTGCGCTTCAGATTTGATGTCAAACTTAATTTCATTGTCTGACTGACTGTTGTACTTTTTCAATGACAATAAAGTTGAATCTATAGTAATCTAATCTAATCTTACTACCAACCAACGCAGGTCAAACAATGCAATATTATGTTACAAAATCTGCCACTCCTGTCATAGAAAAAAAGGATGACGGGACTTCCCACGTGGTTGTGATGCCAGCGCCTTCCAAACGAGGCCGAAAGAAGAAGACAATGCTCCCCAGGGTTGGACCTGTGTGTGGACCAGGAAATGAAACCCTTATACTGGCTCATCTAACAACAGGTGGCCAGGTAAGAAAAAAAAACAAGTAGCAAAAAAGACATTACAGAATTATTATTAGAATAAGTACACAGTGAAATAACTATGAACCACTGGGCTGTTAGGTGACGTCTTTGCATCACGGCGGAGACCCATATGACTTATCAAACGAAGACGAAGACCACGGGCCGAAGGACACCACTAAGACTTACAGGTATCCTGTCCGGAAAACGAAACGACACTCACTGTGCATCTTCATTTCTCCTTGCTTTACCTGTGGATTGCAACCACACCTGTGTCTCTGTTGTCGGGCAACATAGAGACGTTCGGCTTTTACAAGTAGATGCATTAGGTGTTCTTGAATATAGGCAACTGACACAAACGCACACACGTATAGACACCATCTGTAAACACGCTCCACTGCATGTTATGGCAGAACATGCCTGCTTTTTGGCTGATGGACAATTCCTTGCCTTCATGTATTTGACAAACAAATACATCGGAGCTGAGTGTGTGACGTGTGCTTTGTAGACACCCTCTTTGCCTCTGCACACACTAGACGAACTCGGCTGCTTGTCCTCCGCTGTCCCCTCTGTCTTTATATAGCATGCTCTTTGAGTTTTAATCTATCAGGTGCACTTGTGCCCTGCTCTGTTACTTCTTGCTCTACCTACCTTTCCGCATCCTTGATTTCACCCTTGACATTTTTACCCCCCCTTTTTTTTTATCTGTCTTAAATGTCCTAAATTTTTTTACCCACTCCCACCATCATTCATCTCTGCTTTCTTTTTTTCTTTTTGAGAATTTTTTGTTTTTCTGTCTCCTTCCTTTTCTGTACCCTCTTGCCATCTTCTTCTTTTTGGTGCATCTTTATGTGTGTGTGCGCGTGCGTGCGTGTGTCCCTTCTCTTTCCTTCTTGTTCTTTCCATCCCGCCCTCCCATCTCTGTGTCTCTCCGCCTGTAGGTGCCGGATGTGTGCGGCGACCTTCTTCAGTAAGTCTGACATGCAGATCCACTCCAAGTCGCACACAGAGGCCAAACCTCACAAGTGTCCTCACTGCGCCAAGTCATTCGCCAACTCCAGCTACCTGGCCCAGCACATCCGCATCCACAGCGGGGCCAAGCCTTACACCTGCTCCTACTGCCAGAAATCTTTCAGGCAGCTCAGTCATTTACAGCAGCACTCACGGTACTGCAGACCCCCCTGTTATCAAACCCCATACCATATTCCCTGTCATCTTAACCTCCTGCCAAGTCCCTTTTAGAAGCCCGCCTCCTGTCTTCTTCCTCTTGGAAATGAGATTGGAGTGGTGTGCGGATGCATATTACGCTGCCATTTAGACGTTGGCTCGCATGCTGCTGACCGTTTCCATCGAGAAGTGACCTTTTTAGTGAATTAAAATTCAAAGTGCACTTTTTGAATTGTGAAAAGATTTTCCATAATTCAGACAAATCCAAATGGCCATTTGAAATGCATGGTGCTCTGTCGTGTTGATGCAATGTGAGTGTATTTGTCAGTGTGTGTGTGTGCATAATTCTTGCTTCTTGCCTACCCTGTGTTCTGCATCATACTGCTCCTTGCCTTATTAACCTGTACACGTTTACCTCTGCCTACATGTTCTGTCTTTTCTCCTGCAAGCACTTCCTCCACAAACGCACACAAAACACATTTAGCATTTAAATGTTAAAATTGTTGTCAATAAGAAGAACTGGTGTCATTATGCGTTTCCATTTAATCCATTGTTTTATTGTTTGGTATACATCATTATTAATGCTTCTCTTTGCTCTCTCCATTGAATGATTGTATACACTAGTAATCCTTTGCTACCATTCTGTGCTTACATTCTGTCTGCACTAGTTATATCTGTCTTGTTGCTTTTTGCCTGCCTGTCCTCAAATCATTTCTGTAGTTTTTATATTGTTTTTTGCTTTATAAGATATTACATTAAATCAAATGTATTGTAATGGTATTTTCATTTAGAAGATGGATACAAATAAATTAGTGTACATATAAAAAGTCTTACTCCTAGTTGTTTTGGATATAATCTTTCTGCGTTGAGAAACTATGCTAAGTGTAAAAGCCAAGAAATTGTATTGAGAGTTTTTTTTCTGTCCAAAGTGTCCACTTTCATGTCTTAAATATGTCTGTTACTGATGATAAATGAAGCCATTAGGTGGTTTTGTTAAGCACAGTATCATGTTGTTCCTTTCTTTCCCTTTTCCTTTTCTCTGTCTCCCCCTAAATAGCAACCACACAGAGTCCAAGCCCCACAAATGTCCTCATTGTACCAAGTCCTTTGCCAACTCCAGCTACCTGGCCCAACATCTCCGTATCCACACTGGAGTGAAACCTTACTCCTGCTCCTACTGCCAAAAGTGCTTCAGACAGCTCAGTCACCTTCAGCAGCACAACAGGTAAGTGAACCGCTGGGCTTGGGTTTCTCCGCTGCCTGTGTGTCATTCTGTGGTCAGCTTAGATCACCATGAAAGTGATAGGAGTGCTTTACATACCTCTTTCTTATGGTTTTTATTTAGGATTCACACCGGAGATCGGCCGTACAAGTGTAGCCACCCAGGCTGTGAGAAATCCTTCACACAACTCTCAAATTTACAGGTGTGAAAGAATCAGATTCTCTCTTCAAAATACTGCATGTTGTCTTTTTTTGCTGCAGTCTGTTTTGTTTCAACAGTTCGCTGTAATGTGAAACTTTTTTTTGGCATTTTTCTTTCCAATAACCTTTTACTTTCAGTCCCACCGTCGTCAACACAACAAAGACAAACCCTACAAGTGCCCCAACTGCAATAAAGGATACATAGATGCAGCAAGTTTGGAGGTGCACATGTCCACACACACAGTCAAACACGCCAGGATCTACTCATGTGGTCTCTGCAACCGCAGTTACACCTCAGTAAGACAAATGTCCATTTCTGAAGAGCATTTCTACATGAAACAGTATGAATCGCCTCACTGGCATCAGACACCTGGCAGCTACTTTACACCGTGTAGTCATATGTCCACTGTTTCCCCTCTACCTATCCTCCCCTCATCTCAGGAGACCTATCTGGTGAAACACATGGAGAAACACAACCCAGACCAGTTGACTGCACCGGCAGTTGTGACAGCACAGCCAGCCCAACAGAACCAGAACCAAAGCCAGGCCCAAGGCCAGGCTGGAACTCAGAACCGTGGAGAGAGTGCAGACAGCAGCTCAAGCCGACCTGGGGGAGCAGGAAGCAGAGGAGCCGGTGGAGGCCAGCAGGGACAGAACCAAGGCAACTACCCCCAAACAGAAAACATGCCTTGCCCCTTTGACCTGCACCAGTACAAAACTGTGTCTGCAAGTGACATCCAGTACAAACCCATTAGTGTACCTGACATTGCATCCCACAAAGACATGTGCCTCACTGTGTCAACCTCCGCCATCCAAGTGGAGCATCTCAACTCTTAGAGGTGGAGGAACAAGCACCTACGGGAGGAGAGAAAGTTAAATGAATTGAAGAAAACGAGATCTGGACAATTGAGGTTGAAGAATAGAAGCAATACTAAGATGACCCAAGAACTTTATAACGGGACTGACTGTGCCTGGATGATGATTTTAAGGCAGACAGAACAAACAACACGATGACACAGTATGCTGAATAATTGTGTTATTTTCTTAGTTTTGTCAGCTTGCTACATTTTTTGACTTATTTTCCTTTTGCCTAGCTGTTCTGTCCGAGTAGCAAGTGCATGTAAAGGCTGCAATAAAGTGTGTTTCAGTCCATCACAGTGATGGTTTTATGATAGGAGGAGACAGTGCTTCTTTTTATTGTTTTGTTGTTTTTTTTTTTTCCTTTATCACCTCTTGCTCTTCCCAACAAATCCAACTTGGTCACAACAATTTACGGTCTCTCCGTTGAATCAAACGGCTGTTAACTGTGAAGGTAAATTTTTATACTTTCACGCACAAACTTTTATTTGTCCAATTTTACATCAGTGTTATAACCTCTGCTCTGCTGTAGAAAACATGCCCACAGTTAATTTTTCGAACTTAAAAGGGACGTAGAGGTTATTTCTTTTTTGTTTTTTTGACAGGAAAAAAAAATATCAATCAAGTATATTACAGATATATACTACCAATTAAATAAGAGTGAATGTTTAAAGGATGTGATAATCCATAAAACATATTTAGACCCAACAGCAGGCCTTCACCTTGAGGGAAGTGATGAGCCACTTCACGTTTCATGTAATCCTAGTATACTGTTATGCGTGTATGTTCTAAAAGTAATGTTATTCAAATGTGTTCTTGCTATTATACTTCCACGATATCAATGTTTATAATACTTCTTTATAGACATACTGACACATTTTTGCTTATAATGAAATAAACCCTCTGAAATCCTGTTCAGTTTTTTTGTGTCTTGAGTCCAAATGCAAATGGTTGATTCCCTTCTTCGTATACATTGTGGCACATACCTTTTTTTCCCATACTTGATTAATTTGGGGTTTTTTTTGCTGGATATGAATATAAATTGTATTTTCTTGAAGGGTGTGCATGTCTGTCTGATAAAGTTATTTGTTGGGCACCGTAAAAATGAGTTTGATGGGGGGAAAAATGTTGAAACTACTCATCAAAATTACTTTGTGAGGCCACGGATTCATTATGTTCTAATATTTAATGTTTTACTGGGAATTTGATTCCTTTATTCTAAAATGTCTTAGAGCCGTGTCTGAGGCTTCCGAGAGAAATAAAGGTATACATTGCATATTTTTAAGCAACGTGGTACTGAACGTCTATTTAATGGTGATGTTAAACGTGTACGTAACATAGCAGTGTTTCTCGCTGAGCATGTCTGCTCTGCTGGAATGTGCCATGCATTTATCTGAGGTGTTTACAAAAGTGGACTGTACCATTACACAGAAGGGGTTTACTATGAATTTAGCCAACTTTTTCTGTCTGTCGACCCATGATCATGGCTGTAATAGGGATATATTCTCAATGTAAAGAACATTTAACGTAAGGTTGTCTGACAAGTGTAAAACACAACAACGTTACACTCCGTGGGCTAATTAACATTCAGAGTTGGTTTCGCCCACCATTCTCTGCAGTGGATATGGCGTCACTGAAAAGTGTAGGAGTCGAGAAACTTCATCTATGTAAATAACGTCAATAAGAAAGCTCTGTGACGAGCTAGGTAGTAACACAAAGTCCCTAGCGCCATTTAATACTCGTGATTCAAAGTATGCCTCGGAAAAAGCCATTTAGCAACAAACAGAAGAAGAAACAGCTACAAGTCAAACGGGAGAGAAAGAGAGGTAACTACATTTACCGTTAGCATTGCCATGTTAGCATTACCAGTTAGCAAACCGTGTGTCTCCGCTAACTGGACGTTATTTAGCTGCCAATCAATCGCTTTGTCTGAGCTTCTGGAGGCCTGCAAAGTGTAGGACAGGATTTATAGAAACTGTCCTTAACCTCTCATTTAGTTTTAATAGACATGGCACAAGGTTACTCATTAGATACTATAGTAAGAGCTGTGTGATGTAACTTGGATTTGAACTTAACGACTGCAAAACAATACAGAGAGGACAGCAGACCGCTGCTTTGACACATCGATGAAAATATACGTCTGTGTTGCTCCTGCTCCAAACAAAATCAATTTCTTTTTGAATAAAGAGACACTGACGCTGATCACTTACTGTCAACTTTTAGACTTTAATAAAACTCCTAAGACATGGTGGCTCTTTGATTTACATGTGGTTGTTGAACTGTTCTAAAAACTTGTCCTGTAATAATTTCATTCATTAATTTCATTTCGATCCTGTTTGTTTGGGAGACAATTAGTAATGCCATAATCAACAAAGTTAGAACAACTATTAATATGATGGTTTCACAGACCCAAAGAAATTAAGGATATGATATACCAATAGACTGGAAAAAATATTTTGATATTTATTTATGAACACGTGTTCAATTGCATTTATTCTTCCCCAAACTCAACATTTTTAATATGTTGGAAACTGGAGAGCATTGTACACTGACAAATCTGTAATCATTATGATTGGGCATGTTAAGATTGTACGTAATAGGAGTTTAATTGCCATCGCATTGCCAAAAGAAACTAATACATTTAAAATTATATTTCTATGTTTAGGTTACATAGGTGAGTATAATTGCTGTCTTTATTTATCCCCTAGGGCTAGGCAGACAGAGGACATGTTTCTGAACACCTGTTATTAATGATACCTGGTTGTGCCCTACAGAAATATCATTCAGTCAGAAAATTTAATCTATTCTTCTCCTCTTACATTATTGTCTTTGGAAGAAAAAAAATTGATTTGCGAACTAGATTTACATTCAGAAAAAAAATTAGATGATGAGATACTTTATGATGATCGGATTTGTGTATAATTATTAAAATAAACATTTTTGCTTAAGGTAGAATTCTGTAGTTAGTCACTGTGCATGTGAGCCACCTTACTTGACTTGGTGAGTTCATTAGCCTTACTGTCCCTGGTTTATGTCCGGCTAGGGATTTTGTTGCATGCTTTCCTGTCTCAGTATTACACAAGGTAATATATTATTTTGTGAGACTCGTACTCCTGACCTTTGCCCCTGCCTTCAGGTGACACTGGCTCTGGGCCAAGCAGCCGCAATGCTAGTGTAGAACGAGGAGGAGAACGCCAGTCAGATACATCAGACAGTGAGACCACTGATGTGAGAAGGATAAATCAGCAGCCCTTCAGCAGAGAAGGTAGATATGATCCCAACAGGTGAGTTGTCAAGATTCTTACTCAAACTTAATTTAAAATGCAACTGTGTCAGTGATTCTGTAGAACATCTTGGATATCTGCCTTTATAGTTTCACATATCATGTGAAATTATACCTTCTAACCTAAAATGTCCCAGAGTTCTCACACTCCTTAAGGACTTCAAAAAGCCATGATCTTTTAAAGACATTATCCAGGCCTACAAACATGATGAAATTATTTTTAAATTATTCAAAGGTCTGTAAAACTCCTTGGAAACCACAAGATTTTTTGTTTCTAATAAAATCCAATATATAAAGTCAATTTGCCAATTTAGACAAATTAAAGTGTAGCTGTAAGAGATTATTTTCAAATGCTTGCTCTGTGATTACACGTCACAGCATGTTTTCTTTCTTATCTTATGGATGTGGTGTGAATAGCATGTCTGCAATTCCAACATCGAAGAGCTCTAGTGTTTCTCTACATTTTTGGTTTTCTACATTTTGTGTACGAGCGTTCCTGCGAGCTCTTAAAAATCTTCAAAGTCTTTCATTTACAAATCTGTGTTTAATTGTGTATTAGCAATTTTTTTTTTATTCATGTTTGAAAGTTAGTGGTATGCATTAACTTTGTCGAGTTGGTATTTGGAATGGTCATGAATATTTATACTATGAACAATTTTACTGTTCAATTTTTAAATAATAATTAACACAAGTATACTTCTGCTCATGTATGTAGAACCCTAGTATTAATTTAAACTCTGTTGAGCCTGTAAAATGAATGTTGTATAATCTATTTAAGTCCTAAGATCTGAGTCCTGCTTAACTAAACAGTTGAACAATTCTTGGTCTTCATCCTCTCATCAGGTTTCGACTGCACTTTGAGAAAGAGAGTAAAGAGGAGGTGGAGAAGAGGAAGAAGATGGCACGGGAGAAGATGCTGCAGCCTGTATCAGATAAAGAACTGGAAATCGACATCAATGACGTCTATCCCTCAGAGAAAGGTCTGGTGGTTTTTAATGCTGTCGTCATGAAAGTCTCATAATTAGCTAACCAGACAAGCAGACTAGGTTAATGGAGTGGGTCAGTGCGCGATATGCTCAAACTTGATTATTCACTCACAGGTCTTGGTTTCCCACGACGGCCGTCCTGGAATTACGAGATGACACGAGAAAGCCTATTGAGGAAGGAGGAAAAGTCATACAGAGAGTACCTGGATGACCTGCACTCCAGAAATCCACCTGGATCGCTGAGCCACTTTGAGCACAATCTGGAGGTAAATAACTTTTAACAGACCCATACAGCTTTTTTATTGCTTGCATTCATCCAAGCCTTTAGGAAGACAAATCCTCAATGCCCACCCTGTAAGTATTTTTGTTGGTTTTTTTTTTCTTTACAAACAGAAAGATAAAAGTATAACACAGTGAAGGGAGGAGTCAAAGGAGGAATCCAGCATTCTAAAAAGAAAATTGACACAAAACAAAGAATACGTTAAATTCTAATAATATATCAGTCACCATTCTGTATGTAGTACCACTGGTCTTACATGTTAAACGGTCTGGGTGGCCAGATAGTTTCAGGGGAAGATAAAAACGATTTCTTTTTGACCCATCCGCATAGTAGATAGGTACAACAATATTCCAGCATTAACCAGGCTTCAATTTGTTGAGAGATTGAAATGCGTTCCACTTCTCCCATTTTCTTTGAAATGTTGATTTTTCAGTCTTATTATGTAGGTTAATTTTTCCATTATATAGATATTCTGAATTATTTTTGTCCATTGTTGTTCATTTGGTATGTTGGGTTTGAGGCAAAGTTTTGTGATGGCCTTGCACACAGCTGTCAATAACATTTTTACCAGATATAGGTCCTCCTTTAGTACATGTTCACAAATATTCCCCAGAAATAAAACCTTGCATTCATTTGGAGTATTATATCCCAGAACCTTTTGTAATGTTTTGTTTACCATTGCCCAAAATGGCTCAATATTAGAGCATGACCAGGAAATATGAGAAGGGGTTGCATTCATACCACCACAACTTCTCCAGCAAGGTTGTGGGTTCCCAAGTTGTTTACTTTTCACATGTGGAGTGATTAAAAAACCTAATGTAACATTTCCAGTTAAATTCTCGCTACAGCTGGGAGTTGGTGGAAGTTTGAAGTGTACTACATATTTGATACCATTCATTATTTGTGATGTTGACCTGTAGTTCACTCTCCTATTTTGTTTTCACGTACAATGAAGTGTTTTTCAGATTTTCAGTAAGACTGTAATATAGTTTAGACACTACCTTAGTTCAATTTTTTGGATAAGCGGCCACCCTGCAAGTATTTATATTAACGATCCACCCTCAATATATGCATTTGACTGTAATACCATTCTGCTATAAGCTACTTAGTAAAGAAGTGCATTTTTCCAAACGATAGCCATGAATTTTAACTAAATAACATGCAACATGTGAAGATTTATTATGTGTATTTGTAGGTAAGTATTTGTTTGGTATGTAAGGAGGAACAAAAGAATGGAGTCCACAGTTTCAGGAATTAGACCAGTTTCAGCATGTTCCAAGTACATAACCAGCTGAGCTGGAAGTGCACAATGGATGGGTGCTGTTGCTGGAATGCACAGCACTGTGTGAACCAATGTGGAGTAAAGACACTTCTCTGAACAGTTATCCCTTCAAGGCTTAACGTGTAGTCTGAGTACAGATAAATATATGACAGATCTAGGTTACTTCATAGCTATGTAATGCAGAATCTTTACAACAAGAATACCTCAACCAATGCATGAATTTGTTTTTGAGAGAACAGAGAGGAGATAAGTTGGTGGATATATGATTATGTAATCATAGTTCACCTTAATTTTAACCAGCAATTTGATTTAATCGATTTTTTTTATCCAGTCCACCAAAGCCAGCCTAAGCTTATTCACATTGGCCTGACCTGGTGCTTGTGGGTCAGTCTGCACATCACTACGAGGCTGATTCGACTGTGTGATAATGTGGTTTTAAGCAAAATCATTTCAAATGTTACCACTTCAGAGCTACTATCTAAAGGCCAGTGAATCCTGGTAATGAGTAGGATATAAACCAATCTCTCCGTAGCCGTGTTACTTTGACATTCTTCGCCTAAGAAGACAGAACTGTTGAACCTGTAATGCAGCCATGAATCACGTGCAAAAGTACCTCATGAATAATTGATGTAGGCGAAATTAGCTCCTGTCGGGATCTATAAGAATCGAATCATATACTGGTGAATTGTCTTTTATTTTCTACTCAGAATAAAGTGTTGAGTAGTGATTGAGTAATGGTGCTCTTAAGGGAAGCTGTGCCTCTAACTTATATATTACCTGCTGTGTTATTGAAACACTTTTAGGGGTGCAGAAATGGGGACAGTATTTTCAAAATCAAACACCCTGCAGATAATTTAATTTCTAAGCGTAGGACGAGCTCAGAACACACATTACTGCAGAAGCAGAGCTTGAGCAGCTGGTGGTGTAATAAGTGACTCTCAATAATCTCGAGATGATGGCTTTTAAAGTGGAGCCAGGAAGAAAAATGTCACCATGGAATAACACAAATAAGCATTTTTGTCTGTGGGAACAGATATGAACTTCAGGTTGTTAGGACTAAACAATCATGTAAGGTAATGATTCGTATAATCTAAATGTAGTCTTACAAAACCTTACCTGTCACCATCTTGAGGAAGAACAGAGCACAAGATTCTGTTTGTATTACACCTGGTTTTTAATTTTCAGTATAAACCCTTTGTCCACTGTACTTCCTATTCATTTGCTCATTTCCCCCCCCCTTTCCTTCAGACATGGAGGCAATTATGGAGAGTGTTGGAGATGTCCGATGTCATTCTTCTCATTGTGGACATCAGGCATCCGGTGAGTGTTGACGTTGCAGATGAAGAAATTTGCAGCTTTGATTAAGCCACTAGATGGAGACACAGTCAAGAACCTTCTGAAATGCTGACCTAGTCCAGTTCATTAATTTGATTATTTAACTATTGAATATCTCAACATAATGTTAAGTTGTTTATTTGTTGTTTACATTGCCTAGTTGGTCATTTAAATATTTATGTACAGCACAGTTAGCCCTGTGTTATGCAGGCTCTCATATTTTAATGATCCTGGAAGTGTCAAGATAAAAAGTTCATGGGATTCATACGAGAAAATCATTCAATCATAGATTGTGTATTAGTGCTTTGATTTATGTGTGTTAAAATTGAAAATCTGCCCTAATTCACAACCTAAGGAATTTGACCCTCAGATTTGTACTTAAGTTTAGCTGCCATTTATTATTTTTGCATTTGAGAAACTATGTGTTCAAGTATCTTTCATCCAAAGCGTAGACATAGGAAGGTGATATTACTGCTGAAGAGAAGTAGTGAAAGTTAAGTGTGCAGTGATGACAGTCTAAAGTGCCACTCATGATCTAATAAAGTTAAAATGAAGTTTCTAATTACGTGGAGAGAGCTTCTGCCATACTTAGATTTATTTTTAAATACCTTGCGAGATATTCCTGTGTGAAGTGATGCAACTGCCTCTATTTAGAGTTTCCACTTTTACCGTAAAGTTTAAGAGCAGCAAAACATGCTTTGTTCCTATTAACAGTGATACGAAGTAGAAGTTTATTTTATAGATGTTGTTATTATCTGCTTGAATAATACATGCTCTCGTGTACACACAGGTGCTGCAGTTCCCTCCCGCCTTGTATCACTACATCACAGGAGATCTGCAGAAACAGGTGGTGCTGGTGTTGAACAAAGCCGACCTGTGTCCTCCCCCTCTAGTGATCTCCTGGAAACACTACCTGACTTCCCAGTTCCCTCATTTACAAATAGTCTGCTTCACCTCACACCCAGGACAGCCCTACAGCACAGGTGAGGAGACGGAAAGGTAGTGGCAGGGTTTTTCATAAAGAGAAGTCTGACTGACATACATAACAGATGACATCAGATAAATAGACCAATTTAAATAAACTCGACACTCAGTCAACCTGATTGCAATGTAATATCATCAGAATAACCCACTGTGTGTGTCTGTCTGCTGCTCTTATTTCACTAAGAATAATCTGTCTGTCTATATGTCTGGTATCCCTCAGTGCTCCAGAAGAAGAGGATGAGGAGAAAGGCAGACTGGAGCCATGCCGGAGGTCCTTTGGAAATCCTTAAGGCCTGTCAAGAGATCACAGCTGGAAAAGGTAGACGTCTGTTCATTCTTGAACTTCATTAAAAAGCCACATACATTTTCTCATTTCCAGTGGGGGCACATTACCATTTCCACATATGCATAGGTGTTGATCGTGCTGACTCGTCTCTTTTTTTTCTTTATTTTGGTAGTTGACCTTTCCAGCTGGGAGCAGAAGATTCAGAGAGATGCTGTTGCCGAGCGACTAGGTGAGGAGCGGCCAGATGAAGGAGCTGAGTCTGTGCTGATGGAGCAACAAAGTGACAGTGCGATGGAGATGAGCAGCATGTCTCAGGAGCTCTACAAAGATGGGGTTCTCACACTGGGGTGCATAGGTAATCCTTTGTCGTAACGTGATTAGTTAACCCTTGATTTACTGTGATAGCATCATAATGTATCAACCCTGCTTTTCTATGTGGTCGGTAGTCAGTATCAGGGGTTGTTGTTTTTAGTGTCAATATCTACTACATATAAGCCCGTAAAATATGAGTTCATACTCCAGCAATTCTTTCACAATCCTTTCAGCAGTCTTTCACACCTACCATCACTACCTAAATAAATGAACAGTGTCTAAAGAACTCTCAATGCCTGTACTGTAAAATTGTGTTTTTTCCAACATTTTCCAATATTATCTTAAAACAAAGTGCATACGAAGCTCCCGGCAGTATTTACATTTATTAATGGTGAAATGAAAATTGTAATTAGAAAAAAACAAAGAAGCCCCCTGAAGTTCATAAATCCTACAAATAAATACCATTCTAGTGACATTTGTCACTTTCTATTAGTGGTCCCAATTTGTCAATACCAGATTGATGATGCAGGAAAAGGAGATGCTTCACGTACCACAAGGTTGTAAGTACACACGTCTGCATCCGAACCAGATAAGTACAACCATTAATAAGAAACAGTTGGGACATTCTGGAATTGCAATTAAAAAAGATGATGACAGCAGATTTACTTGTAATTAATACCAGCCAGTGTTACCTCAAGATGTATTCTTTGATCAAATTAATTACACATTTAAACATCCATTCCTGCACAAAGTAAACGTGTGATGAAATTATACAGAGGATTAAAAACAGAACCCGACAAAAGATGACAGGTAGGGATTTGGATAATCCTTCCTCTAAAGTCACATGCAGTAATGGATGCGCATTATGAAATGAAGATGACCAAACAAAACATGAAATACATTATGTTGATTTTGACTACAATGAAACTCAACAAAGAAATAATATTGTTGCTTTCTTTTTCAATTTGCATTTTCCACGCTGTCATAGCTTTTTTTTTCTATTTGCATCTGCACAGTTTTAGATTCATTTATCATTCATCATTTTCCAGACCCTAAAGTCAACACCTAGAAATTTCATTGCCTTTAAACTTCTTGTTTTCAAACCGTTGTTGGGGTATTTTTTTTGTTCAGGTTTTCCAAATGTTGGTAAATCATCTGTAATAAACAGTTTGGTCGGGAGGAAAGTGGTGAGCGTGTCTCGGACTCCAGGCCACACCAAATACTTCCAGACTTACTACCTCACCCCAACAGTCAAACTGTGCGACTGCCCTGGTCTGGTTTTCCCCTCGCTTGTCACCAAACAGCTACAGGTACAGGTTCATGTTGATGCTCTTAAGGTCATGTGTGCCTCCAAGTTTACTTTGTTACTTGTGTTGTGAAGAAATGTAATTGTGTCGAGCCACATACCCACACACCATTGGGAAAATGGGTTATTGATTTAATACGTTCCCATTTGTGAAACTCCTGATTGGGTTCCAGAGTTGTTGAGTGGGTGTGTGCTGAATTTTTTTTGGTGCCCTTTTTTTTTTTTTTTTTTTTTTTAATTGATCCTTATTTTTAATTTGAGCTTTCCTGTTGTTTTTTTCAATGCTAGATTCTGGCAGGCATATATCCAGTCTCTCAGCTGCAGGAGCCCTACAGCTCAGTTGGTTATCTCTGTGAGAGGACTCCCTTCCTGTCTGTGCTGAAACTTAAACATCCCAGTTTGCAGGAAAACGAACCTCAGCACGAAAATCAGGGTTCTGAGGAGCTGGGCTGGACCGCTTGGGATGTGTGTGAAGGTAAATGTTTAGTAAGCTTTCCCCTTGTTGAACTTGTGTGAATTATGTGGCCGGTAATATACAGTACAGCGATTACAAAGGCAAACAGACGTAAAAAAAACCTGAAGGACACTGTCTGAGGTTGATGTGTAATAATAGAATATAGAATAGAATATCCTTTATTGTCATTATACACGTGTTACAACAAACTTATGCAGGAACACCCCTCCCCTCAGTTCAATACAAGATGAGATTCGATAAATACTGCAGATAAAAGTACTAAAGATATAAAATAATAATTAAGAGCACCCAGTGCCACTTCACACCCATGCAGACGTAATTTAGATGTAATTTAGCTATCATAATAATAATAATAATAATAATGACATGCTTACATGTACATTATCCACTGCAAAACAGTTTCTGCAGGCAGAAGTATTTAGGTAGTTACCAAGGTAACCAAGATGCTTTGTGTCTGTTCCTGTGTTTGTGCAGTGCATATACAAGTGGGAAACAATGGTCTTTATCGTCTCATAGCTTCACATTGTATGGTATTCATAGCACAGCCTCACACTGCAGTAAAAGACGCTTGAATGTTGACATTGAGCAAAGTGAATTAAAAGATCAACAGAAACATATGAATGTGTAAATAGAACTTGAGCTAATTATGAAGTACAAACAATTCCTTGTAAAGCACAAAGTTTGTCCTTAATTTGAGTTTTTTTGCATGTTCAATTCCCAGATGATTTTTTTTGTCATTGTGTCCATACATTAACATGTGCACAGTTGTATTCATGCTGTGCCTCTGGTCTCCGTTCTTCATTGTTGCCTCCAGGAACAGAATGTGTTTTTGTTTTTATATATCAAGAGTTGTAGTTAAAATGTTGTTACATTTTTCAGCCTGGGCAGAGAGGAGAGGCTATAAGACGGCAAAGGCAGCCCGGAACGACGTTTACCGAGCAGCCAACAGTCTTCTTAGGCTGGCCATCGATGGCAGACTGTGTCTCTGCCTCAGACCCACTGGCTACAGCTGCCTGAGAGGTAAAAGGATCACGGTTTATTGGTTTTTCCATATGGCACCAAAGTCGTCGTAAGTGTCATTAATTTGGTGATTGACGACCTGCAGAGCACTGGGAGAACCACCCAGATTTGCCAGAGATCATGGCTCTACAAGGTCGGATGACGACAACAGAGGAAGAGGAAACGGGGGATCGTGACGATGAGGAGGACGGGGAGTCGAGCACCGAGCCAGAGGAAGAAAAAGACCGGGATGCTGACGATGATGAAGATGGCGATGATGAAGATGAGGGGTTTGGACATCCAAGGAGGAACGACGATAAACCTTCTGGCTTCACTGTCAATATGTACAATGTTCTTCGGGAAAACGAGTGTGAGTGAGAATAGAGGAGGCTGCTTTCTCCCCCGTCTAACCCAGTGCACTGGTCATTCCTTATTTTTTTCTCCCCTAAACCTGCATTCCTTTTCATTTTTTTTGCATTAGCACTCCTTATGTCATTACCATATGTGTACATTAACATGACCTGTTCATTCTGGTTCCTTTTTGTCTATAATATACAAAGTATATACATGCTGTGCCTCTGCTCTGCTTGTTCTTTAGTGTAGTTTCTAGGATTGGGTTTGGTTTGGATTGTTTTTTTTGTTTTGTTTTGTTTTTTTGGGGGTGGGGGGGATGCATGTTGTTCTCCGAAACTGACATATTAACTCCCCTCATTCTGGAATAATTACTGACTGGTTTTCAATCTCTGCATTACTAAGTGACCTCACAGCTGAGATGCCAAAGTTCAGGAAAGGACGTTCAAACAAACCCAATGCACTGTTGATATGATGTCATTCACTGGAGCAGCCGTGCAGCTCTCAGATCAGCCGGAGATTTAAGAACATCGCTCTTAATCTTCTTCATAAAACATAATATGTCAGTTTGGTTAAAGGGTGTGGTATGGGATGTGGGAGATTTTAGACCATAAAAGTTTTCAGTTACGAGCTGGATGGCTGTATTAGAGGTGAAATGGCCCACTCTGTTTTCATTTCAATTACACTGCTTCTCAAGAACGATGTTTCGTTTGGTGCGGTTCTACAAAGTCAGCAGGACATTTTGGTCAGGGGCAGGGAGGGAGGGTTGTGTTGAATCCTGTAATCGCTGGACAAATCGTTTCAGGAATTAAACCTGTAGTGTTTTAACTACTACAAACGTTATCCTTCAATGCTGATGTAGGTAAACAGTATTTGGTGTGGGATTTGGCTACACTCATTCATCAAGATCGTACACTAAGGCAGCGCAGTTGTTTGAATCCAACTGGGACTGCAGTGACCACACAAAGAGAGAGACTGGCCATCAGCGCTGTCACCTGCCTGACGTTACACTTAACACTACCACTCCACTCTACTGTTTGTCGTATGAGCTATAATGGTAAACTTTGCGGTGTCAAATGCTGTTAATAGACCCGATGCAGATGCCTCCCGGTGCTGTTTTATTTGACCTTTCTCTGAAACTCAAAACTATTATTTAGTTTGACCAGTCTCCCTCTTCGTCTGTGATGTATGACGGCCCCACTGCAATCCTGAGTGCTGTATTATCGTATGCTGTTCCCTTGTTCATGTATTTATAGAGGGAGCTTTACAGCACAGTGCTGTGTTACTGTGTAATACATCACACTGCAGCCACATGTGATTGTTCCTACCACTGGTACAATGTACACAAACTCTTAACATACTCGTAGAGACACAACACACACACACACAGTTGTGTTAAGGTTTTACATTTTGTTTTTTGGGAAATACAGACTGGAGCGTGTAGTGTGTGTGTGTCTGAAGGCTTGAGGTGTGTTCAGGCTATATGCTGCATTCCACATTTCATTCCTTATATGCCTATTGACAAACTGGACTGCTTTCTGCAATAAATACTCTTATGAACAATCTCAGTGTTTTGTACTGTGTTAAAACACATTTTCATGCTGTGTGTAAACAAGATGAGGCAGTGCATGTGCCTAATTAAATATCAGGGGGTCGTAACGATGACACCCCTCAGGATTTAATTCCGATAATTAGACCGTGTATATATAGGGGATGTGTGATGTTGTCTAAATGTTTCTGCAAACTTTCAAGATTTGTGATCAAAGTGGACAGTTTGAGAGTGTGTCTGTGCCTTTTAAGACTAATTAATGCTTTATCTATAACCAGGACGCTACAGTCTGAGAGAAATGTTTCTACTTTATGGTAAAGTTGTCTTGTAATTCGGTAGGGGACACATAAAAACATATAATTACTATAAGATTTACGAAGACTATGACATCAGATGTACTTCACACAAATTTAATTAAAAATCTCCCAAACTACTTAGCTGGTGAAGCTCCAGATGGGCTATGTCTGAATGAAGAATACTAAAAAGCACCCAAAAAACCAAAATGGTTAAAGAATAATTTTACTTCTTCGGAGCCTCAGCTGTCGCTCAAGAATTTGTAAACGTGGCTGCTGTTCCTGCATGATAAGCTAATGTTACACTGAATGTATTGCATTTGGACACACAGTATTTTAACAGTAGATCAGCAACTTATCAGGAGCTTTTATTTTTTTTGCCTGGTGTATTATGTGATGGATTCCAGCTTCCATTAACCTGTGTGGGAGGTGTAGTAACAGATACATTATGTGATGTTATCTACAGCTTTTCTAATGCCGGTGCAAATCGGAGTGAAGAAAATATTCAAACATTTTAGTAGAAGGAAGGCGCACGGTGGATGCTTTTTATGAGATTTATTTGGTCGTTTATGAGATGCATGGGCATGAATAAGAGAATCATTACTGTTTGTTTTTTCAAACACGGCCACGTTTCACCTCATGGTTTCAATAAAAGTGGACCTGTGTGGGCAGAAGAGTGTGCCTCAGACTACAAAACAACGGCACTGTCCACTGCACAAATAAATGCATTAACTGACAACTGTGTGAAATAAATTAACACCTCTCCCATTCTCTGTATAAAAATGATTTCCACTGTCATCTGTTAAGAATTTTAGGTGTATTGTGGTGATTTTACAACCCATTTGAGCTCTGCTGTATCACGCTGTACATTTATGGTATGGCTATGTTGACATTGTCTGTCAAATTATTCACACTCTTGATGCCTATCCAGTCTTCCTGTCAGAGTAAATCTGGCTAAAACTATTATCCCATTATGTTTATGGTGACCCACTGGGTGTCATTCATGAGTGAGCAGAGGCACAATGATGATAATAACTGCAGTGAGCTGTCACAATCAGGATTTGTGGGATGGAAGTGGGTGGAAATCCCCCTCCTAGTTTACATAATTTGGTTGGAGACCAAACTTATATGTTACTTCGACACTATGTGCTGGCTAAATAAACTTTCATCTGGAATTGTTTCCGATTCACTCCAGTCAGTCAGCGTGACAAGACACTGAGATTCCTCCAGCTTTAGCCCTAAACATGTTGTGGTCCTCAAACCTGTATGGCAGTAATTATAGCCAAACAAAGACCCCAGATTTACTGGTGCATGACACCATAAATTTCCAAACTGTTAATTACATTCTGGTGTGTAAAATGTCTTTCGCTGCCAGCGTTGGGTTAGACCAATAATACCCATGTGTTTTGAGTTGACTCTTTTCTTTTTCTTTTTCTTTTTTCTTTTTGCTTTGGAAAGCTTTCTCATGACGTCGTCAGGTTGTTTTGGGGTCTTTTGCCTCATACCCCCCACCTCCTCCTCCACCTCATCTCCCCTGTCTCTTGTTTGCCCTTTTCTCTCTCCCTCTGTGACCCCCTGTGCTAACGTATGGCTGAGACCAACGAGTAATGAATTGGTTTCATATGAGAGCTGGAGCATAACCAGAACAGAAAAATTCATTAGTCTGGTGGTTTATATGATCCCTCGGGCATAGCACACACGCACACAAAACCCACACACACATATACATACAGGTGACCCACGGAGTGAAATGGAAGTCGTAAAAGGCTTATACTATAAAAAGAGGACAACAAAAGGCAGTTCCCATGTAAAAAAAAAAAAAAAAAACTAAAATCAAATTAAAATCCCTGATAATTTGGGCCAAAATAGAGTTCACCTCGTTATGGTGTATTATAAATGTACATCTTAGCTGATGGGTACACCTTGGTGGTCACTAGAGGGCTATCAAAGCCAACAGTGATATCAGTCTAAGAGCGGTAATGGTCAGGTGTGTACTAAACAGCTTATGTACAGGCTTCTCATTCGTATATGCAGATTATTACCAATATTAAATTAGAAGGGGGGGGGGTAAGGTGCGTAGGAGATAGGGTTCTCTCTCAAGCACTTGTTCACATGTTAATTAACAGCTTTGATTACAATATGTATGTATATATGTGTGTAAGGACAAGAGACCACACAGATGGACACACACACACACACTGATTTACAGCTTTGGCAGTTGTCCCCCTGCTTCAGCAGCGCTGTGGGTGGTGACGAGGCCTTCCTTGTCCATCCGTCGTCCTCTATTTCTTCTCCTGTTTCCTACTTGTTTCCACAACCCATGTCAGTCAAGCCCTCGGAAAAGGGAATGAAAGGAAAAGGTGTCTGGGGTAAAACCTTGTAGGTGTGAAGATATTGTTGATATTTAGGGATAACACATCGATACATGTCTGTTTTCTTTTCTTCCTGTATTTGCAATGACTCAACAAACACAAACATACTGCATATGTATGTGTTGGAGATTATGGCTCTTTGATAATGCGCATCTGTCTGTCAGTGTGGAGGATTTTTGAAAACCTACTGAATCTTGGCGTCAGTGTAAGGCACAGACCAAAGATGAACCCTTTTGAATTTCCAACATCCACAAAAAAAGGGGCATAGGCTGGGGTAGTTTGTTCTTCTTTGTTTACGTTCTTTAACACTGGAGAGCCACAGGCAAAACAATGATAACAGTTTAGTGAGAAAAAAAAATACACTAATCTCATACTGACACCAACTGAGGAGGAGAACAATATCTAAGAGGAGAAAAAAATATCTGTCATAATTTATGGTATGTTTGTGGTCTGCGCTCACTGAATGGTCTTGTAATTGTTGCATAAATTTATTACCATGTCCTGAGTATACAAGTCTAGTGTCTGGATGCTTCCAGTTGTATTTATACTGTTTGTATTTATGTCCATTCAACCATATGTAAGCACTGTACTGCCCAAGCCAAATGTTCCCTGTGGGGACAATTGACCTTATTCACAGCAGACGTTTTCACTCCTCATGGCACAAAATGCCCAGCTATAATTGTTTTAATGCACAACAGTGGTTTCCTTTGCAACTCCATCAGTTCCAGGCTTTTGTTGTGGGGGTGCAGGCTCAATGGGACACTGAAATGGAGCAGATCCATCATATTGTTAGCATGTTGTCAACTGTGGGGGTTTTTTTTCTGCATTAACAAGCCAAGATGTTTGCTGCCACAAGGTCTACTTTTAAATCTGGTACTTCGCTGTCAGATCTGTTCCGTCTATAGATCAAAATGCATAAAAGAAATATAATGAATCTGAGTCGAATACCTTGTACCCCACCCGCCTTTGTAGCAACGTCTAGCAAACAGCACACTTTTCGAGCAATCAGCACTCAGCAAACTCTCCCAGCAGCATGTCAGCGTGGGACAAACTCAAAAACAATATTTGCCACAGTGAGGATTCAACCCGATGTGTACAGAGCAACTTTCTCATATTCCTCCTGCAGAGGGTCACAACATGGCAGCTGGGTTTGTTTGTTCAAAGGACTCATGCTTGAGTGTGGAAAAGGCCCAAGCCCTGTTTGACACGGCGCTCTCCAAAACACAAAGCACTGCCAATGCAAACTCCATGCTTTATAGTGCCGCAATACAATAAATAGTGACGGCTTCATGTATTTTAATTAGAACATTGTTGTAAAAGTACAAACCTGACTGTGTTTCTTTGAGCCGCCGTGTATGAATGACACCTCTTTGGTCACTGGCTTGTGTGTTTGTCTGTGACCCTGTTTGTGAGTTGGAGTCCATGTGTCAATAGATATTTTTAGCACCGCCTCTCACTGCATTGCAATGGCACTCATTCGCACCCCTTCAAAGTCCCCCTCTCACCCCCCACCCCCACCAACACCACCCCACCACCCTGCACACGGTCCACCATAACATTCACTCTCACTAGAAGTAGCCAGCAACAGACCGCATGAAAGTTTAAAAAAGGGAGGGAGCATTTTCAATCCAGGAGTAGGAGACAGGAGGCAGATCAGAACATGGTTACCATGGCAATAAAGTCCTTAGCCTAAGTGCTCAGAATTACTCTAATAAATTAGCTTAGTTTACTTTTTTCCCTTGGGCTTCCACCAATTTAAATATTAATTAAAATAATAAAAGGATGGCTATAATTATACATTATATCTTCACACACACCCACATAGACTTTGTAAATACGGTGCGACTGTTTGAGGCAAGTTGTACTTGTGTCTGAGCTTAAAGGCAGCGGTGAAGAAAGGCCAAACATGTAATTGGTAAAAACAGAGGGTGGAGGTCCAGACACAAAAGATCAGAGCACATCCGACAGAGGTTATAGCAAATAATAATTCCCTTTGCGCTATTGTTAGTAAGGCAGCGCGTTAGGAGAAGAAAGGAAGTCCATTCATTCATTCAGTGGCCAGTCTGGACAGGTGAGGAGGAGGGTAG
>JAPTHA010165303.1:66378-76676 GCA_029814585.1 Gymnapogon annona | reverse complement strand
ATTTTATCCATATGTCACAATGAAAGAAAAACTATGATATTTATATTTGGTAGAGGTATACAATACACGGCACTAGGCCTGAGCCTCAGACCCTCGTGAGATTGACCTGGGACAGGAATTGTATAGAATCTAGTCTCAATAAAATGCTATTACAACACAGTGCACTTTCAAAGTTGTCAAAATACTGACTAGTTATTTTCAGATTTCAGTTTGTAAACTTGTAACAAAAAAGATTCTTCAATATTCCCGTGGCATTATAGTCACAAATCACACCACTGATTAAAAATCTGCAAGAAATTCACAACCTAAGGTAGATACGTATTCGCCAAAACTACTCATTTCATATTCTATTTAATGAAGCGGTAAAAACTTTTGACGTTGTGATGATGATGTGAGCTTAATTTATATACAGAAAGCAAAGAGATTGAAATCTATATGTAATAAGTTAGAATCTGTCATGAATCACAAAACCTTTATGGTAAAATTCATTTTTGGGAGTGTCATTGTTTGACTGATCACAGGTATGAAACTTACATACCATTCAGGGGTGTGACATGAAGGGCGAATCCCTCCTTGGCATGACTAAAGAATGCAGACTGCCCTGCAAAGACCAGCCTACTTCTGTCACCCGGAAACTACTTACTGGTGATGCAGGGACAGCTAAACACTGCATTTTAATTTGTACCACACACAGATCAGATTTATTTATTAGTCCCACTCGGGGAAAATTCCAAAATACATATATATGTGTGTGTGTTTTGTCTGTTGTCTCTGATCCTCTCATTGTGTGTTGTGTTGTAGTGTATGTGTGTAGTTGTAATATTGTGTGTGTGAGTTGTATACATACAGTATACATTCACCCATTGTTAACATTATAACTGGTCACGCCACATTCTTAGCTGAATTAAGACATCTACACCAAAAACACTCACTCTGAGTCTTGTTACAGCTGTATTAAAAAAAGGGCTGGTCTTAACTATTGTACCACTCTTCATTTAAATAAATATAACAAGCTGCTGTATCTTGTGAATGTTCTGGTGACAGAACAGTCACTTTGATGACCGTTTGAGTGTGGGAAAGAAATGTTAGAGTGTGATATTCACAAGAATGACAGTAATTGTCCATTATTTATATTACAAAATACACTGACTGACACAATTATCCTGCGTTTATTTACAGACATTACCACTTGAATGCTGGTGAACCAAAGCACTTAAAATGATAGCCTGTTGTGTAAAAACATTACACTGTGTCATTAACTTAACAGAGCTGAAACAATCCAACACTCAGTCACACTTGCAAGATATGCATGAAGGGAGTACGTTCATCTCTGTCAGTTCACCTAATATTTGTTGCCTGACCTATGGCATCTTCTCGACCTACATATCCTGCCCCTCTCCTGCTTCATTTAATCTGACAGGCCAAGTCGTGGTTATAGCTATAGTGTGTCTTCTGATTACACAATGCAGTGCCTAGTTGTGCAACCTTAATAACCACCTTCCTTGAAAGTACTGGGAATGAATGTCATCACTTTGCGATCGACCTAAGTTATGATGCTTTTACAAAAGACTCTCAACACACATTTCAATTCGTCTTCTAACGACGCATCTTGAAATCCTAATAGAACAATGTCTCATTTTGATGTTTAGGCATTCTACTGTCCCCACTCAGTTGTCACCACTGTTCTGTTGGTGTATTGACACTGCGCATGATAATCTCTGAATGCTTCCTGGGTTGCTATGAGAAGAGATTGTAGACCAACCCCTCTCCTGCCATTGGGCCATTGAAGTGCCTTACAGCCAATAAAGGTCCGCTATGGTCTGTGAAAATCTCTTCCTCTACTTCTGTGTCTCTTCCTCTATTTGCACGCACATCTGAGCATAAATGCATACATCTCTTGTAAAAGATAATGTGACATTGATATTTGAAATTGGACACTATACGAAAGCTCAGCAAGAAAAAAAATATGTTTTAGGGTGTGAATGGTAACCTCATCCAGACGTTTAGGTAAAAATGTATGCACCTGCACTGGCATTCTGTGTTCATTTTTTTCCAAGTTCATTTTTTTCCATCTATATCACAGCACCTTGTAACTAAACTTGCATTGTCCACGTTCCTCCTGCACCCTTTTCCTGGATAATGAAGATGTATCATGTGCACTTGGGAACTTCAGCATTGCTGTATAACTTGCCTTCAGAAATGAATATATCAGTACATGCAAAGATATCAATCACATGCTGTTAGATCTTGTAATGTGTGGGCTTGTATAGTTGAGCTGATCATATTCTCCCATTAAGAAAAAGAAAAGATAAAGATGTGAGAAATCTAATGTGGCGTTCAAACCATTTAAGATAGATTTATTGGAGGGAAAATACCTGATTCATTCATCATTAGAATAAAATATATTTATGGATCAATTTTTACATTTACTGCATGCAGAAAAAAGTGTTAACTAGACATTGAAAAAATGTCTTATCGTGATGCAACATTGTTTTTAAAAATAACAGAGCTCCAGGTTTCTAAAAGTGCTTTGAAAATGCCTCAGTGTGCCAATTTTAGATCAAACTGGGAGGGGCCCTGGATTAGACCACTGTAAATTAAATGTGCAGAATCCAAATGTGCACTTTAGGCTTCGCAAAGTAACCAATGGGTGTTCTCATCTGGCTACGCGCTCTGTGTGTGTCGATTTTGTGCTTAAAACGGGGCCGCGTAGAATATGCACAATGCATTCGCTGATTAATTGTTCAAATAAATCAATAGGAGCATCGCTGGGGTTTTTTGCCGTATGAAAATATCCCGGCATGCTAGCGACGCAACACTCCGCCAGGGAGGGGAGGGATGATGGAGCTAAGATGGCAGCCCAACTGAGGGTGCTGCCTCTCCGGGGTCAAGAAATATTCAAGGAGCGAATGAAACCAAAACACCACAAGGCACTTCTCGGAAACGAGTGATGCGGTTTCTTCAATTTTACAAGAAAACCTGTTATGGCTTGAGAAGACCTATTCTACGGAGACGAACACCGTGTCGACCCCGTGGACGGAGCGGACTGTAGCTGCACCACTAGACAGACGGGCTACATTTGCGCTTGTAATAACAGGGGATCCTGGATGCTAATTGTGGTATTTCTGCGACTTGGAACGAACAAATAATGTGACGTGTGTTGGATTTAATGACAAGTGGATTGCATCTAAATGGCTAGTTATTATCTAGCTGCTATATAGTTGGTGTGATATATGCATTGTTCTCCAAAACGATGATGTGTGCTGCTGCGGCAGCGGCCGCCGGTGGAGGGATTCTGCCCTCATCGTCGCCGTCGATGGGGCTGGGTGTCAGGGTCATTTCTGGAGCAGGAGCCGATCTCTCCACCATTGGTTCGGGTATGGGTTCTTGTCCGACACCCGGATCCCATTCGGATTGTCGGACTCGGTACCAGCTTTTACTCTCAGGGCGAGCTCTGGCGGAAAGATACCGGCGGATTTATACAACTGCTATCAACGACAAAGAGCAAGGGATAAATCAAGGAAGGTGAGTGGCTAATGAGCACAATATTAGTGATATCCTAGAAATCGGTCTGTCATTTGAATGGCTAGCGAAGCTAACAACCGTAAGCTAACATTTACAGTGGCTCAGCGGTATGCCAGTTAGCTAAACGCCTGCCAGCCCATAATGTTTGTGGAGTTTGTACAGTCGTGGTCTTTTCGCATTTATGTCACCTGCGACTGTTATATCTACACACAATATACATCGAGAGGTCTCCCATTAGGCTGCACTCAGTTGCGGGGGGTCTGTTGTGGATAGCATTTTGGCTTTAACTTCCCTAGCTTATCACAGCCAGTCAGGCTAGCGTAACGGGGTGTACGTCCATGCACAAATGGTTTAGAGCTCTGAACAGCGTATTTAGCAAAACGTTCATAGAGCAACTGAGAGGACAACACTTCCAACTTACGGCACAACGACAAGTAAAGAACACAGTCGGTCACAGCAGTCTAGCTCCCTGTCTGTCATAACAGGAGTTGGTCAATTTGTTTTGAGCAATGCAGTTAGCTATTATTAGCTAATCGGCTAAAGGTAAACAGACATACTGTACAAGCGATTCTGCTTTCGTTCGAAACGTGCTTACACACACACAAGCAAAGTGCTTTACATTATCTGGCCATTTATTTTGTTTTGTGTTCTGTCAGATGGATATATTTAGGCCCAACGGCGTCACTCTTTCGATAGCTAGCTAACTCTAAGTATCCAACGCCGAGGAGCATCAGCCCATCCCCAGATTATTTTGACATTAACTCGCGGTTGTTGTTTTTTTGTTTCTAGAAGTTGTAGCTGACAGCGACTGAATATTGATTCAAACGCGTATGAAAGTAAGCTTACGTAAGACATTAGTGTGCGTATTTGTGTGAAGATTTGTTGTGAGGTTGGTGAAATAATTTGCTTTTCTGGCTCAAGCGGGTAATAGAGTTACGTCATTGCCGTCACTCAAGTTGTAGACTCGGATCATTGCAGCATCAGTCTTCGTTACGACTCTTTTGCTGCCACATGTAGGTCGAGCATGGCCTGATGCTGTTGCACACAATCTCTTATGGACATTCTCCACAAGCAGCAGATTTGACACCATCATGCAAGAAGCAGCCATGTCGACTTAAAAATGGCTAGATTTATTGTGTTCATCCGAAGTACCTTTACACATAAATCAGAAGTCGGTTATATATATATATTTTTTTCTGACTGCAATTTATGCCCCCAATCACAAATATGGCAAAATATGAAGTGATTCAATAGTGATACAGAAAGAATCAGATATCAGCTGTCTACCTACTTTGGTAAATGTCAGATGTGTCTTTCTGTTGGCATTATGAAGCTTAAGAATTTGTATTTTGTGACCAGATCACTTCATTGCACGTCAGGTGATTTAAAGCATTAGAGCCTGTTTAAAAAAAAAATCAAGTGATATTGGGTATGTATATAGCTGTGTCAGGGTATCCATCCCATTACTGTACGTTGTAGGTGTAAGTACTGTCAATGAACAGACACGTTTGTGGATAATGAAGCCTACAGAATTATTATATTTGTTTATTTATAAGTCATTACAAATAACTGTCACCTTCTGACTATCTAATTGACCTCAATTTTTTCTAATTGACCTCAATTTTTTAGGAATGTGCTTACACAATGTCTTAAATTTTGGCACAAATGTTAACTTGGATTGTTGAATGAGATTTGTGCTGTTAAAGATCAAGGACCCTATGTCTTTTTTGTCTTACAAAAACAATATCTCAGGAATGCTTTGTAGGAACATATTTATATTTAGCACAGATTTGTACTTTGGACTTGGGTGACCCATTTTCATATTGGTGGTCAAAGGTCAAGGTCATTATGAAAGCATATTTTAGCCCATAATATAGTATATGAGAACATGATGCTAGCATGGTGGTTGGACTGAACTTATGTCATGTTTGATTTGGCCTACATTTGTAATACACACACCTGAATCTTAAGTAGGTTTTGCCAGTACATGTCAGTTGCATAAAACAGGCTATGGTAACTGCAAGACTGAACATCTAGGTGGATTACTATGGATATTTTAAACTTATTCAATATTTTAAGTTATTCACACTAGAGTGTGATTAAGGGATTTCTCCCCCCAACACCTTGACAGCCATGTAATATATTTTGCTGACCACAAAGATGATCTCATCCTCATCCTTCCTTCACACAGTTTTATTGACCTATTTTGTGCTGAGTTCAAACATGTCTCAAGTATTATGTCTTCTGTGTAAGTGTTAAAATGACCTAAGTCTATGTTTCTGAATTACCATTAGAATGATCACTATTTTTTTACAGGGGAAAGAAGGCTTTGAGTAAGAAGAAACTGAAGAGGCGCCAGAAGGTCAAATCAAAAGTCAAATCAAGAACAAAGGTAAGAGATACATATTTAGTCATTTGCTGAGGCATGTCAAACGTGTGGCTGTGATTATCTACACGTTACCTTTGGATAGGCATTAGAGTCATTACTGCTGCTTTAATTATGAAACAAAGTAATATTAAGGATTAATTCATTAGGTCTGACTCTGTGCAGTCTTAAAGATGGCTGGCAGTAACATTATTTTCATTGGCCGCACTGGTCAGATGCCAGGAAGCCGATCACACATGAAGGTGTAGTTGTGGTGGATAGACAGAACGTGAGACACATGGGAGTGGTTCTGGCTCGTGCATGATGTCCTGTTGCTGAGCGACCTGTGTTCCACATCTCCACGGCAACAGTTGCCTGCCTCCATCTCCTTTAACTGAAGCGGGAACCAAGTCTGTATGAGAGGATGTTCAACAGCGTAACTGTTGAATCACTTCAATTTGAAATGTGGGTTATATTGGCCAATTTCCTTGCTCAAAGAGTAGAGTTTTCTTTGGTGGACCTGTAATGTTATTGAGCTGGATTTAACTTTTTTACTCCAGTCATTTTTTCCAACTAGTTTTCAGGCAGAGCCTAGAGACGCTGATGTAATAGTATGTAGAAGATGGATAGGAGGACATGGCTTTTGCGACTTTTTCATCTTTCACTTTAGAACAATTCTAGACAGGCAATTGAGTGTAGAGAAGTCTGGCGAGACAAACTCTCTTCACGGCGACTTATTCTGTGAGTTGATGTCTTGAACTGCAAAAAATATTCAACGTTGCCATAGAATGGAGTAGTAGGCAAGGCTAGCTGGCAGGCAAGCATGAAATGTGGGTAGTAACAGAGGCAGTCGTGCTGTGTTGTGCTCACTCTTACTTTGTCACATCTCTCGCGCCAACAGTCGGAGTGTGGTTTGAAAAGGCCTGTGCCTCTTCTTGTCTGCTTCTGTACTTATAAACATGTGAAAGTGGAGTCTGAACAATAGATGGCATAAACACAATGAACAGGATGATGTAACTCCTTGTGTAACACATAATGGCGAGGAGCTTCAAAATAATGTGGTTTAAATAACAGAAAAAAAACCCATCTGAACAGTGATGACTCAGCTGTAAAACTAACCTGACCAGCAGAGATTTGGTTCTTATAGACATTATGTACAAACATAGTGAAAATGAAAAGATTTGAGTTATTGCTACTAATCCGAGTGGGTATTTGTGTTTTTGTCCATCACCTCAACGTTTGTGATTTTTCTTACATTTCATTAATGTTGCGCCGCTTCCCATATTGTATCTTATCTTTGGCCTTAACCCGAAAAATTGTGAGGGGACAGAAGTCTATCCCTCTTTAATTCGGCTAAAGTACACCTCGGACATGTCGGTTTAATGCAGGGCTGACGGATACAGACACACAACCATTCACTCTCATACCTATGTGCATTTTAGAGTATTTAGAGAATGAAGGTGTAAGCCCAAGTACCTATAGAGAACCCACATCCATGTAAACTCTCCATTCACCGGCACTGGGTTTGAAACCAGGACATTTTTGCTGTGATATGATAATACTTAAAACTGTGATGCCACTTATAAACCTGACTATTATATGTATGCACAGCTAATAAAGGAAAACATTATTTCCTATGAAAAGTTAACCTCAACTGGTGCTGAATGATGTAAAATAGTACTTAAAACACAAGTAAATGAAGGCAGTTGTCACAGTTATGCAACATAATTACACCAAGGGAAGTGTAATTGTGACAGGCCAAACAGACAAGTTTGTATTTGCCATTATAAGACATTATTAATTGACTATTACAATTAAGGCTTTGGGATTAAAATATGTTTGTAATTTTTTTAAAGTTACAGGCATTTTGATTTTGTCTTTACAACAAAGCATAACATATAGTACTGTATTTCTTTTCCGTGAATTTAAAAAGGTGAAATGTGTTGTTGTGTAGCAGCTTATGGTCAGTATTTTTTTTTTTTAGCATTTTCCTAAGCTTTTAGATGGTCGTTAAATCATTAGTAAGCTTGGCAGACATGCAAACGAAACCATCAGAAATGCATCAAGTTCGGGTTGAGGGTTGGAACCATTACTAGTTGAAAAGAAAATCTCAGAGCAGCAGTCTACTCAGCTCTTTGTGGTGTTTTCTCTGCCTGTGTGCATTGTAACATAGCTTGAAGATGTCACTTTTAATGACCGCATTCTGATGACTTGTTCAGTTTCAAAATGGGATCTGTCAGCACTAGTGAAAGCTCCCAAATACGGTTTTCACTTGGAGCACAAGGACTGGACTTAGGCCTGTTTTCTGCTCGCTACATCCAGCCTCTGAAATACGTAGCTTTCACCTCATCACAGACATGCTTTACTCCATGGGTAGGGTCGGAACAAGGGTTAAATTTGTAGTTTGTTATGTAAAACCGCCCTAATTCTGCAAAATGTGTAACAGCCTAGAGTGTCTTTACTGTAAAGGCTTTGTTTGATGAATGGGAGTGCGCAGATTGGTTCATTTTGTTGCGTTTGCTTTAAAAATGTTTAGTGTTTGTTGCAAGTTCAACTACTGTAGGCACAATACTGAAGAAATTATTCCACAATAGTCCTGTAAAAACCATTAGGCTTTATTAATTTGGATAGTATTGCGTCTCCTATCTTTCTGTGTACAAGATTATATCTATATCTATTTACAAGATAATATCTTGAAACGTGACAGAATAAGACAAAAAATATGGAGATCACTTTTTATTTTAAATTTTTAGCAAATTACTACGTTTTATTTTTGATCCGTAAAAACATAGGGGACAATGAGAAGTTTTCATACCATAAAAGGGATAGACAAATATGTTACTTAAAAGCCACAACTAGTTGAGAAATGCTCATTGTGTGGTCCAAACGCAAAGCTACCTAGTGGTTAGCTTCACCATACAGTTTGCCTTTACCCCACCCTTTTGTTTTCCTGTCATCTCCCAAGAAACCCTTAGTTTATTTATTTATATATCTGCTGCAGTGGCTTAAACCATTACAGCATTCCCACGTAGAAAATGGTTATAAGTGCTCTTTGTGAATGCTGTACTGTGACTTGGCCACAAATGCAACCTTAGCAGCAAGACAGGAGAACAGTAGACACTACTGCCAGAAAGAGCTAATATCCTCCCTTCAGGTTTGAGCCGAGAATGAATGACCTCTCTTTCCAAATAGATGACATCACCTTTTGTGGTTGTGATGCCAAAAACACAACACTGCAAGAGAGGCACAATCGATCCTTATGATTCTCTAGGGGTTACCTCAGGACAGTCGTTACCAAAGGCCTGCACGGAGCGATTGAGAAAGCTTATCAATTAGTTAGCTGATCAGGTTTCTGTGTGAAGTGTAGTTTCTCTGATTCTTATCATTACTCACATGTAGGTGATTAACCTTTGTTTATACTGATTTTATTGTGAATGACACTAAACACTATTATGGTTTGTTCATCCAGTTAATGAAGGTAGGCTTCAGTTTCGTACATCGTACAGTCATGTCTCCAAAATGACCATATTTCTGAAAGGGTAATGCACATTTATAAGCAGATTTTTCTGTGACCTCATCATATCTAATAAAGTGGTCAGTAACCCTTTTCAGTTTTCAGCAGCTACTTAAAAAATGGCTTGAAGCCAAAATATACTCAGATGAATTAACCTCCTTAAGAGTTCTGATTGACTCTTGATAGTAATTTTTTGTCCAATATGAATGGTCAAGTTTTATACACTTTTATCTTTTTTTTTATTATGTAATAGAAAGTTATGCTGCTCATCAAGACTGGGAATTTATATTGTGTATTATCACGCATTCTTCTGTACTCCTGCAGTCTATTCAGTAACTTATTGGTTGAGAAACATGCTAGTTTACAAGTCATTTTAGTTATGTTTTTTTTCAGATGGTGTTTTCCTGTTTACAGTCTGTAGGATTTGGAAGGTTATGTACACTTAGATTTACTTAGTTGCAACACTTGTTGGAGTGTATTACTGTATATGGTGTTGCACCCAAATTTTTCCTGACACTACTTAAGACAAAAAAAAAGGAGACTACATTTTGTATTTGTTGTGAAAAAGATATTATTGGCTTTAGGGCTAGTAACTTTATTGGCATAAACCCTCAAAACAATATTTGATTATGCTCAAAATATAATAATCTTTTTTTACGTCATTTGAGTCATACAACATTGTGTGTTCTTTTTAAAGTAATTTTTTAATTGTAGGTTAAAATAATGAGGATATATAAGGTCTACAACTCCGACCTGAAACCACAACACCTAAATCTACGGGGAAAAGCTTGATAAGTGGTTAAGTTGAGGATAAATATCATAAAGAAAGAAAACTGATAAACTCACCAGGTACACAAATACCTGCTAATTTGCTCATTATTCAAACCAAACGAT